>JABUQX010138637.1:0-2500 GCA_015478945.1 Trachelipus rathkii
GTTGTACTTCGGTTGCCGTTTTCGGAACCGTTTCATTTATCGTGAAACGCTTTTTCGCGTTTTTCGTGCGCCGCTTCATATATATATATATATTCCCTTCGTGTATGTATAGTTTATTTTATATAATTTTTTTATTCTATATTTATTTATATAAAACTGAACGGCCCGGTAGCTCAGTGGTAGAGCACTCGCCAAACAATGCGAGGGTCCCAGGTTCGCAACTGGCCGGGTGGGAGAATGTGAGCTATTCTCCCCTTGGGCTTTGGCTAGTCCTGCTCGGACGTTAAATGAGCACACACCCTCCTAGATTAGGGCCTGCCCGTGAGCGGTTGTGTTTATCTGCAAAAAAAACAAAACAGAACTTTGAGGAAAAAAAGAACTATGGTTCTATGGTTCGATCCTCGTGGATCCCAGGTAGAGTTACTAGAGCAGTTCAATCCCAGCATATGGAACTACCCGTAAGATGTAGAACATTATATATATATATAACCTTAATATATATATATATATATATATATATATATATATATATATATATATATATAACCTTAATAAAATCCCATTTCTTATATATTCTTCATATATATAGCCATACTGTATAACCAGCAACATACAAGTGGGATTCGGGAGGTATGTTCATCACGCCAGATCTATGAGAGATAGGGATGACATAAAGGGTGAAGGAATTAGAGAGAGAGAGAGAGAGAGAGAGAGAGAGAGAGAGAGAGAGAGAGAGAGAGAGAGAGAGAGAGAGAGAGAGAGAGAGAAGAGAGAGAGAGCGAGAGAGAGAGAGAGAGAGAGAGAGAGAGAGAGAGAGAGAGAGAGAGAGAGAGAGAGAGAGAGAGAGAGAGAGAGAGACATTATATTTCAACTTAAGAAGAAAATTAAAAAGCTTTCACAGTTTGTAACGCCGGTTTCTTTTAATGCTGTCCCTAACAAATGAAGTACTGAAGAACCGCCGCCCGGAGGATCTGAAGAATCAGTAGCTGAGATTGAGAAAGATCTACCGTTTCAAATGCCATAATTTAAAACCTATACATTTCCGACAATATTCTTTATAATAATGAATGACTAAAATAATTAGTAGTAAGTTATCTAATTTTCTTGAATCGTTATTTTCTTTATATATATTAGGGGGCTTTCCTTATTTTAAATTTAGCGGTGGTTTATTAAAATCTGACAGAAGGTCTCACGAATTAACTGACTAAGTAAAGCTGTGTACGTAAGAGCAGACCACGATTGTTTTAAAAAAAAAAGAGAGAGAGAGAGAGAGAGAGAGAGAGAGAGAGAGAGAGGAAAAAAAAGGTGAAAAATTGAGACCATTTTTGTAATTATTTTTGGATTGGTTTATTTGTGGTTTCTATTCTTAAAACTTAATGTTAACTTCTATTTAATTGTCTGGTATGCAAATTAGAACAGAAAAACACTGTGGTAGGTCAACCCTTTTTATATAATATATACTATAGCATATATATATATATATATAATATATATATATATATATATATACACTTATATATATGCTGTAACAACTGCTGCTATAACCTTTCACTCTTTCTTTCTGTACTATATTGGGTCACCACATTAGCACAAAGGGAGCGCTTGCTCTAGCACGAATCTTACGTGAGTATTTGAACCACAATGGATGTTGGTTGGCTGGACAACTGCTGCTCCAGCCATTTCCGTGTGGAACTCCTTTCTTCTGTTTTTAAACTGTATTTAATCTTCCTAGCTTCTCTTGAAAGCCCCACCTCTGGTTCACCTAGAGAGATTTGAGTTTAGGCCTGGGCTTGGGAGCTGGGTTCTTCAACATTTGTGCCTGCTTACTGCTTGAGGAGTATTGAGCTTATTGACAAAGGTAATCTCTAATACCATATATATATATATACCCATATATATATATAGTATACTCTCTTATATATATATATACTATATATATATATATATATATATATATATATATACAGTATATATATATATATATAACCAACTATATATATATATATATAACATATATATATATATATATATATATATATATATATATATAACTGCTATATATATATAGCATATATATATCTTTGCTAACCAATATGCGCGCATATACTGCTGCAACCTTAGTATATATAGCCAGCCAACGCTAATATAGCCAGCAACAACCTTGCAGTAGCAGCAGCAGCAATATGCTGCTGGCCCGCGCTATATATAATAGCAACCTTATATCTCCAGCCTAACATATATATATATTACTCTATATATAACTATATATATATATATATTTATCATAACATATATATATATATATATATATATATATATATATATAACTCTTAATATAACCTTGTATATCATATACATATTTCTTTAACTCAACATATTAACTTATATATATAATATAATATATATATATATATATATATATAACCAATATAGCAATAACATATATAATATAACCAATAAGCCCTATGGGAGGTAACTATGCTGCTATATATATATATAT
>JABUQX010138637.1:40000-56919 GCA_015478945.1 Trachelipus rathkii
GAAGGTGGCTGGTGCAATTAAATCCTTGGTGGATGGAAAGAGACTAAGTCTTGAGTGCGCTAGGGTCTGATGTGAGGGTTTGTTGTTACCTGTGTTAATGTATAGTAGTGAAACTATGGTCTGGAATAAGAGGTAGAGATCTAAAGTACAATGTGTTCAGATGGACAATCTTAGGGGCGTGTTAGGTGTGAGAAGAATTGATAAAATGAGGAATGAACGTATTACAGAGTTGTATGGTGTGCAAAAAGTGATCAATGAGAATAAATGAGATGTTTGGTCATGTTGAAAGGATGGATGATAGTCGGTTGGTTAAGCGGATGTATAGTGGTGAGTGTGTTGGGAATCGACTGGCTGGGAGACCGAAGAAAAAGTGGATTGAGTCAGCAAAAGAATGTCTGGAGGAGTGAAATGAGATTAAGACCACATTGGCGAATAATATGAGTGAATGGCAGGGTTTTGTGAGGAGTTATGGTTGTGGCCGACCTGGGCCAGGGGATGAACCCCACATTGGCGAAATGCCATATTTTCTGACTGCGGCGAGTTCTTACTAATAGGTATAAAGGGGAGGTAAGGCTGGCTTTTCGACTTGTGTCATATTCTTCTACTACTTTCCTGTTTCCGGTGCATGGTGCACGCACCTTACCCCCAGTCTTGGGGAAAAAAGTAGAATGTTTAAAATATATATATATATATATATATATATATATATATATATATATATATATATATATATATATATATATATATATATATATATATATATATAAATATATGTATATATATATATAATGACATACTTTATATTCAAAAAATGGAAATTTATTTAGAATACATATATAAGAAATAATATCAATACGTAGGAAAATGATAAAAAGAAAATAAAAAATAAAAAAGTTAATGCCAGCACTTGCAAGTACCCAAGCACAAGTACCAAGTAATAAAGGCCTGGCACAAGTACAAGCAATACAATACTGGTTTTAGAACCGTAAGTATAAGTACAAGTAATAAGTATCTAAAATGATTCTAAGTCCGCATAAGCACAAGTACCTTGTACCCTGAACCGCTTGTGATTTATATATTATATTTATATATATATATATATATATATATATATATATATATATATATATATATATATATATTAATATATATATATATATATATATATATATATATATATATATATATATATATATATACTATATACATACATATATATATATATTAGTTATTATTATTATATATATATATATATATACAGTTGTTATGCTATATATTATATATATATATATATATATATATATATATTTATATATATATATAGTTATATATATATATATATATATAGTTGAAGAAATATATATATATATATATATATATATATATATATATATATATATAGATATATATATATATATGTATATAATATAAACAGATGTATTATATATATATATATATATATATATATATATATATATATATATATATATATATTATATATATATATATATATATATATATATATATATATATATATATATATATAATTGAATTAAAAATATATAAAACAATCTGTAAATAATATACCTTCCGCATTACTGAATAAAACATATAAAAAATAATTGTGTGGTTGTTTATAGATATAATTATTTGTCCATGGTCTAGAAATGGAACATATTTGATGAAATATATATATATATATATATTATATTATTATATACATATATATTATTATTATATATTATATATATATATTATTATTATTATTATTATTATTATTATATTATTATTATTATTATTATTATTATTATTATAGGTATATATATATATATATTATTATTATATTATATTATTATTATTATTATTATTATTATTATTATATATATATATATATATATAAAGATATTATTTATTATTATATTATATTATTATTATTATTATATATTATTATTATTACATATATTATTATTATTACATATATATTATTATTATATATTATTATATATATATATATATTATATTACATATTATTATTATATATATATACATATATATTATTATTATTATATATATATACATATATATTATTATTAATATATATATATAAGATATATATTATTATTATTATATATATTATATATATATATTATTATATTATATATATTATACATATACATATATATATATATTATTATTATTACATATATATATATATATATATATATATATATATATATATATATATGTATATATATATATATATATATATATATATATATATATATATATATATATATATATATATATATATATATATATATATATATATATATATATATATATATATATATATATAGTGTGTTTTGTCCTCTGAATTAAAGGCCGATATGAATCTATCCATGGTTTGAAGGTACAGCACATAAAATGAATATAAAAAAAAATGGGAGCCGGAAGAATGTTCCAGACTTCACCAAGAAAATACGTTTGCTTGTGCATAGCGTTTGCAACACGTACAATGAAATAAATTTTTTATAAATAATAAGATTTCGATACGCACCGGTTAAATCACAGTGCGTCGTAGGTCACTCGGCTTTGGACTTCAGACAGGGTTAGGCATTTATTCGCGCTTCCGTGGAAACTACGCGCAGCAGCTCACGGACTCCGTATGTGAATGTGTAATCTCTTGTTCGGCTGTCCCAACTAACCGTCTCCTTCAGACGAAAAGGATTGATGGTCTAAACCGCTGACTATTTGAAAATTGTTCATGCCTAATGGGGAGTGGTGGAATAGTCTGGAATTAGCGAGATTCGAGTCGTGAATGTGGCATAAAGGGTCTGGTATGTGTGTGTGTGTTCAAAAGAAAACGCCGTATCATGGATGAAGAGGTAATATTTTCTAATACACTACCAATAAAAAATGTCCATTACCGTGACGGGCCTCTCCATATCGATGGCGAAGAACCCCCTTGTAATTGAAGCAAGGGCAACTTCCTCGACTGCATGAAAGGAATTAGAATACCGCTGTTCTGAGACTCCGGCTCCTCCAGACGTCCGAGATTCCGGATTCCGACTATTAGGTTGGCTTCGCGAGAACTATTTAGTCCTAGGCGAGCCTGAAAACAAATGACATACACAGGTCCCTTCAATATTATTTCACGACAAAAAGAAAATTATCCATGTATACACAATCTTTTGCTTAATTGTATTAATTAGAGAAAGATTATTTATCCGTGGAGGTAAAAAATTATTTTTATGCATTACGAGAATAAAATCATACTCTGGCAGTTTGAAACATTTGCCAATCGATTCCTTTTTGCGAGCTCTTTGAAAAAACGATCAGAATTTTCTCGTTCCACCAATCCGGATCCAATTAGGGAGATCATTTAGTATCCAACTATTCGAAATTCTCTGAATTAGATAGGATCATAAATTCTGTCAAGGTACGCGCAAGTCTTCTGCGAGAGTTGTGTGGTAGAAGTATGACTCTATGGTTATCATCTCAAAAAAATTAAATAATACTTGAAAAATTAACTTGAAAGGTGTCACATGGGTAGTATCCAGTATCTTTCCGGATGCCGGATACTCTGACTAAGTTGTTTCTTTCTGCACTGATTATGAAGTTAATAAATTGGGATTGCACTAAATAAGTTAATCGTGAAAAAAGGTTCACGATTTCAAACTTTTTTTCGCTTCACAGCACTAAAATAAGAATGAGCATCTTTCACCTAAAAATTTTTTGAAAAAAAAAATTTCACCACAAACCTCTCGTGAAATCAGCACGACTCTTATATAATTTTAACCGGTGTTGTTCTCACTCAGGCTTATATATACCGGTATTACATTGTCACCTTCGGGCTCAGGATCTGGGACTTAAAGGTTCGGGCTACATCTATTTGAAAAATTGTTTTAAGCATTATAGTACTCTATGGTCAATAAACTTTTTAATCTACAATAGTACTACCCTCTAGAATAAAACAATATTTATACTCAAGTTATGGACATACTGACGGCTTATTCTGCACTCTGAGCTTCCGGACTAAGGATTATCTACCTGCCCACTAGTATTATTGAAACATGTTTACAGTAAATATACGTCTTCTGGCAACGTAGGTCGATAAAATATTTTCATTATCTATAACATAAAAAAAAATATTTTCTTTAAAAAAAATTTATTAATCACCTTATACTACCAGTTAATCCGGGAATCTTAATGGCGCCCGCTCCGGATTACCGGATGCAACAAAGTTTCCTCTGCATAGCTATTAAAAAAAAAATTGTTACAGTAATATATTAGTATATTATTAATATCTAATAATAGCTACACCTTATATATTAGCCGTCTGTAGCAATAAAGTTGTTTTCTCACTTGCAATAAATGCTTTCTAGAAATATAATAATAATATATATTATAATATTAATAAAACTACGGCAAGCCTTATATATATAGCTCTTAACCTTATGGTATATATAGTAGTATTATACTTACCTCTCACATTTGACCGTCCTATATAGGCTACCGGGATTAGTATACCGGATCCCTAGACTATGATTTACTAGTACCTATTTGACATTGTTATCAGGTATAGCGTAGTAATAGGTATGTATAGTTATATAGGAGTAGGTATTCTTACTGTCAAAACTGTCATTGACAATATTATTATATTATTTCACTATATTCTATAAAAAAATTATGTTTATTGATAAAAAGAATTCTACCTACAGGTACGCTTCGGCTCTACTATATAGTAGATCTGACTAAGGTGTTCTGAACACTATTTTAGAATAATTGTTTCAGGTATATGATATATAGTACGTCTTCTGTAGCAAATTAAATTTTATCTAACCTACTAAAAATATTATATATAATTTTTAGAAATAAAAATCAGATTTCATATTCTAATGTATGGTTAGTATAGTATTTGGGTATCATATAGTATATATTATATTTATTTACTTAGATCCGGCTCTACAACTTCGCGTGCGCTCAGCTCCGGTAATCCGAGAATAAGGTTTCTGCCCCTATTGATGTAAATATTGTTCAGTATACCAGATCTATTACTATCTAAAAAATTATTCTTCGAAAAAAAATCAATGCTCCTAGACTATATTACGGAGCCAGATTCGGACCAGGATTCTGGGTATATATTTTGTTAATAAATTGTTTCTTCTCGTAGAATCAGCACTTCTACTGCCAATAAATTTTTCATACTAAAAAATTATTTCATGAGAAATATAAAATATACCCAGGCTCCGGCTCCATTTATCCTCCTAGACTGAAGTATAATCGCGATAAGAATTAGGAACTAGAGGTATTGGAGGAATATAATATTAGAAATAATAAAAATTAGATTTTTATATATTCTATATTCTATGTATGTTTATTAAATAGTACACATTTAGTGATATGGACGTCAGTCCAATGCAATTATTTTGACTGTAGAATTGAAAATTTTTTTAGTTTGACACTTCATTCTCTATAGAAATAGAAATTTCTGTATATCTTAAAAACTCAATTCGAGAAGATTTTATTAAAAAATTAAATAACATTACGACTAACACAACAAACAAGGAATTTTTTCATTACTAATTTAGATTTAATAAGATTAAAAAAAATAATAGTGAAAATTTTATTTAGATATTTATTGCAGTACTAAAAATACTGGTTATGTTATGACGTCTACTTACCCTTAAATATGTATAACAAATTTATAATTATATATATATATAGTAGAACATACTTGCTATAGGTCAACTAGTATATTATAGGATTATTGAATATGACATATATTTATGGGCGTTATAAAAGCCTTAATAACATTTGAGTATTCTATTTAAGAGATATAACCGATTGACATGCATAATAATGACTGTATGATGCATATAGTGAACCTTAATGTATAATAAATTCGTAGAACAGCAGTTGGGTATGTATTCACCTAAAGACCCGCTATTGTAGGTAACATGAGGGAAATACATATGGCTTATGGCTAGTAACCTATCTGTTGAGTTCCGTATATGTGACTCACTCATGTTATATAAAAGAAGATACTTTAGTCAATATATTAGTACATCACTTACAACATAAACAATCACTAGTGATAAAGAAAGCAAAGAATGAACACCACGGATAAATAAAATAAGAATAAAATGAGAATTAAAGTAAAAAAAAACCTCATAACTTCCTCTCTATGGTACTAATACTTATCAAAATTCATATGCAAATATTTCACCCTCAACATAAACAATCACCTGGGACCCCCATATACCAAAACCAGAGTAATTAGTACATATATTTAGGGGTAGTCTATCCCCCGAAAATTCGAATTTTCATAACTACCACCCTATTATATATAGTATATATCCAGAAATTCACAAAATATAAAAAAATTATTCATTCATTACAACAATGTACCCTTGTCTACACTCTAATATAACATCCTATACTACCACTGTCAAAGGGATTCATATACTTACTTAATCTATATTGACAATTGAGTGCTCAACTATATAAACAATCAGAAAAAATCTTACTGTAAACATGACGATAAAAACTATGTAAATAAGTATCTATATATAAATAGAGATGCAAGTTCGTATAATATATAATTATTATTATAATAATACGGTAATTATTATTATAATAAGGCCTAGTATCTATGCTGGTGATGGGCCTACTATATTATACATATTTCACGATAATTTATTTAGCTCGCCTAAATACTTACATTAATAATATATTATATATAACATGTATATACACATATATAATAATAATTATATAATTCATATGTACTATATATTATTATATATAAGTAATATATATTATAATGTAATATTATACTAATAATTAATTATATATATATATTATAATATATAGTTATATAATATATATATATATATATATATATATATAATAGTATATATTATATTATTATCTAGGTATTATATATATATTAGTGGATGTACAGGGTTTTTTTTAAGATCGTCATCGTCATCTATAGAGGCTAAAGAGAGCGAGGGCCATTATTTTTTTTTTAAAATGTCGTTGGTCATGTCATCCGTAACGCTATACTAGTTACCCAATAATATTATTTTCCTAACTACGCATTATTTATTTGGCCGATATTAACTGATACAATAATTAATAAGTTTCTGTTATATATTAAATATACCCTCAACTTAAAGATTGATATTCAATTATTATAAATAAATAATTTTAAAAAGTAATTAATTATATATAATATAAGATTTTTATATTATCGTGTGTGTGTGTGTGGTGCATGATATATAATATAAATATATATATATATAAATATATATAGCTGCTAATATATAATAATATATATATATTTTATATACTATATATATAATACATAGGAAAAATGTTCTTATTTTATATTATTTCTTTATTTCATGGTATAACAGCTGGATTCCGTATATATTTATGATGATATTTATGATTTATGTATATATTAGATATTTAGTTATTGAGCAATTTATTTCTAATTATTATTATTTGTATCATGTATATTATCACAATTATTTTTCAAAAACTGGGTTTATTACGAATCGTTGACTTCGTGACTACGGTCGAGAGGGTTGAGTTATTATTGTGTTATTCTGAGAAAGAATTGTTGAATACGATTAATTTAGTTAATAGTTTTGTTTTCCAATATGTTCATAGATAATACTATAGTTGAGTTTTAGTTGTATATTTAGATAAGAAAAACAGTTTTAACAGAGATTTTTGTTGTATGATATAGTCATGCACACACTCTGATTTGAAGGATCCGAATATTACTTTGAGAATCTGTGTGCAGTAAAGTGGAGAAATATTGTTTATTTACACTATCAGTTGAGATTATGAAACATCTATCTCTATATTGTCGCAGGGTGTTAAATCTATGTAGGAAAATTATAAATTATATATAGAATAAGCATTTAAATTGTAAAAAATTAATTCCGAAGTAAATAAAAATATAAATAGTCAAGAGTAATTCATTTTATTTGTTTTTTATATTTCGGAAAGAACTGGGTGATAATTCATCTAAATAGACTTTAATGACTGTGGTATAGACACACTCTAGTTAAGGCGGAAATTTACATTTTTCTTTAATAATTTAACATTTAACCATTCACATTTTAATAAGTCAGCTGCAAAATATTTTACTAATGGGCAAAAGGATCTCTGAAAAATTTTTACAAGGAGAGGAGAGGTATACTCTATGAGTTTTTGAAAAACCAAAAAAAATTTTAAGTAATCAGAAGAGTCCTAACATTTTACTCAAACAAGAAAGTGAAAGCAGCAACCGAGAATGAAAATAAAGAAAAGGGGAGCATTGCAGGGGTCTTACGCTGTGACATTGGTTCCCTATACACATAAAAAAAATAGTTTAAACAGATAATTTCTCTGGTGTTTAAAATAAATTACAAAATTTAGATAAAAGGCAAAATTGATTAAACTAAATAAAATTACGGTAACTAAAAATATTTAATTTTTAATAGGGGAAATTAGAGACGAATGTGTTAAGTGGTGTCTTATAGAGGATACCGCAGTTTTCTCTAGTGCGGTTTGTTGGTGAGGGGAGGAGGTCTAGCATCATGAAGTGCTTAAGCGATTACATTATCCAAATATATTACGAATTAACTGTTCCGGTGGGGCTTCGTGTAATTTATGCCTGAGTACTTTGGATATAACCTGTTATTACATAATTTTTCTGAGGATGCCCCAGTTATAATGTTATCAAGCCAGAAATACTCTTTGGTGTTTGATATATATTATAGCTTTCGTTACATCAAGGCCTTTGTTGCATTGTGGCGAACTTTCGCTAGTGCGAGGGAGATTATACACATCTAGCGCCGAGCCAGCGGACTTTACCACCAACTCGGGAGTTCGAGTCGTGGTCTGCACTTCGAGTATCCACACCCAAACAAGCACCTTCGTGAACTAACCTACCTTCACACCACTCATAAGCGCACTAGTTATTTTGGAATTTAATTCTAACTTAAGAAGATTGGAAATTGGGTAGAGTCTTACCAATTCACATGGTTAATTGGGAGGCTAGCATATTGGGGTCTATGTAAGTAGGAACCCCCAGTCTTGAGGGAACCCACGAACAAATTTAGTCGAATAATGTGTCAACCACAATTAAAGAAACTGTTATACATGTGCATTCGAACGTGTGTATTTGTAATTGTATATCAGAACAACGTATGATTTTTTCAATAAATCGAATGCAGAGAATAAACTTTTTCGTGACAGGTCTGGCTTTGTCATAGCGCGGCTTTGAGGGTGATATCGTGATGGGGCAGTTTTGCAGAGCCAAAAGAGTGCAGGCCTCTCTGAAGGCTTAAACTTTAGAATTCTACATCGGATATTTCCAGTAACCTGTAATGAGCACAAATATCCTAGGCAAGTTTTTTGGCGGAAAATCTGGGCTATTTAACATAATGACCTGTTGTCGAGGGAAGGTGGGTGCGTGGGGTGATTTGGAAAATCCTTGCACACATAACACTTCGCAAAAAATTACACCACTTACATAGACACTGTATCGAGACATGAGACCCTCTAAATCTTAACAGTGACTTCGCTCAAAATTTATCTTAATTTTCAGGGAAGCGTTTACTTTGGAGGACAAAACAGTGGTACTATTTTGAACAGTCTGTCTATTTATGTGGATGCATGTTAATTCTAATAACGCATTCGAGATGCGGCCTTGAAGATAGAAGGGTACTGCCGTTTCTCGTAAATCCAGCTTTCTTTATATGAGGACTCTCGCTTAATATCTCAAGTGGTCTCAATCATGAGTATGCATATGATCAGCGATTCGGATTTTCCATTGGTGATGGGGGAAAGTCAAAGTATACATGTCATTGTTTGTACCATGCTCTCTTTCGAAATTACACATATCTTTGATGATGTAAGGCAAAAAAGGAATTGATAGCAGGTTGATCGATTGTGACACTGCAGAAGGAGTTAAGAGTTTCTGTGCACATGAGAATTACTCTACCTTATAATGGTTTACGCAGCACGAAAGTTTATGATAACTCCAATTATGATAACATTTTCGGAGCTTACATTGGTACCTAACTTATAGACACGCAATCTGATTTCCGGTAAAAATAGACTTTCAGCGCATGAAGGGCAGTTTTGATCCAATCTCTTTAATGCTATGGCCGTATGAGGAGGAGCTATTTGTGGAATGACTACGTATTATAAGTACATAATTGAAAATTCTGTAGTTAGACTGGAGAGTCAAGACCAAATTACTGGCAATGGGAGAAGGCTTTCCTGGACTGTGTGGTTTTCCTAATATTTGGAGTATTTTTCCTCCACTAGAAACAAGCTTTTTCAAATAATGTAAAGGTATTTGCGATTTGGTTGTAGGTTGTAACAATTCAACAAACTACTGACACCTTCAACCCTGGTTTCATCACACGATCGATTATATCAGTAAGTAACTCGATGGGCTCAAACGAACTATTTTCAATGTGCATGACATAGTTGGCCAAACTTTGACGACAGGTCCAACATCTTTTTGGTCCAAACTAGTGGTTGCCCGTCCCACTGGGCTCGTGGTCTTTCCTAAAAATAGTGCTAATCTCCTGGGTTATTTGCTCACAATCCTGGAGAGTTCGATTTGTACGTCTATCTTATGTTGCAGTATAGACACTGAGCAGTGAGGTCTTAGTTGGGGTCAACACCGGAAGTTTTCTCTTCCTAATGTGTGCGAGCGTATATATATATAGCTGTGGGATTGATTTCTTATTTTTTTTAATAATTAAGTAGGATTTCTCTATTTTCCTATGTTTGTAGGGCATCCATCACGACCAATGCAAACTATTTCCGACATTGTATAACATCTGTATTCTTTGTAAAGAGCATTTTTGTGGCTCAAAAATAAGTATATGGCGTCGATAGTGAATTGGACCAAAACTTCAATTGTCAATGGTTTTCCGCAGACAATGGACACTGCTGTATCGATGAAATTCTCGCACTTCTATGACCCTAAGAAATTTCACTCTGTCCGTTAAACGCGCTATTCTATGAGCACTGAATTAAAATTTGTTGAGTTTGATTCTCTTCAATTTGTACTTTCTTTGAATGTGTAAATACAGTTTTTATTTTTCTTTATTGATTAATATATATATTGTTAGTAGTTAATAATGTATTAATATGTGTTCTGACTACCGGAACCCTGAATACTTATGAGGTAAACAATTTAGATGAGAGTAATTAAGAAGATGTAAAAAAAAAAAAGATATATATATAGTTGCTTTTTTTTGTTGGGGCAATCGGGCGTACGTTGTTCAACGTTTTGATGGGGAGTGTCTGTTTTGTCTTCTTTTGGTTGGGTCCACCGTGCTTCGTCCTTCCTTTCAAGTGGTCCTTGTGTTGCCCGGCTGTTTTCAGGCCGTGTGGGCTTTTTTGTTTTTGCTTTGTGCTTCATGGCTTTCCTTTATCCAGGTTGAGCCTCTCTGCGCGCCTCCGCACTTCCTGTTGTCTCTGGTTCGTGCGCTGTGGGGCTGCAGTCCTGCTCCTAACTTATTTGTGCATTTTCTCATCGTTTGTCTTGTGAATACGAAGGGTGTCGTCAATTCTACCGTCACGTACCCTCTTGTATTTCTCCTTTGTTTCCTTATTTAAAACTTCAAGCCGAGATTTGATTCAGCTCGCGTCTTACTTTACTCATGTCTACCACAACGGTCATTTATAAACATTCTATCTAAGAATGAGTGGACTGTACTGCGTGTTAAAAGAGCCAAAGGGCCTAAAGCTGTCTGGCTGTGGCGATCAGGTATCGCCATGCCTATCACATGGGACTCCGGTGGAAAAAATCGATGGTATTGGATTTAGCAATAGTTTGAGTTTTATGGTAGTAGTGCTGCAAGACAGGATCCGGGAACTGTGTTCCTCTAAAACAACCTCAATCTAAGAGAATGTATTTCATCTTTGAAATGGAACAGTTAAGTCCATAGCGTCCTCATTGTCGCTATACAAGCCAATTTCATAACACAGTTTACATGTCTTTCTAGTTTTGCGAAAAACCTTATTATAAGCTTGGATACTGATTATAAGAACGTGAATTAATGATAGGAATCATGACATGGCTATTTTACAAATATTTAATACTTATATATTATATAATTGTAAGATCGGAATATTTTCGGACAATTGTGGGTGAACTTTAGGCCTAATGCGCAGACTTAAACCACCGCCTAAAAATATTTAGCAAATAGCTGTCTTTTAGTTTTAAGGCCTCTGCTTCAAGCTATGTTAGTGATGACCCTCCAGGTTTTTTTTTTTTTTTTGTCAAGTAAGTAGTGTGGCGCGTCACTTTGACCTCTCTACAGCTGTTTTCTCAAAAAGCTATAGAAGAGCTTATATGTGGTCTGGAAACTTGGATATAATCTATACTATGCGGATAAGGCTCGAATCGTGTAAATTCAGTCTAGATACGGCATTGAGTATTATCATATAGGAGTGGGTGTCCACTACCCTACTCCATCTGTTAGCAGTGGACGGCCGGACCTAATTAGTAGCGACACTTACAGCCTTTGTTATGCTTGAGGTTGAGTGGGTGAGGATATTTTAATTAAGATAGCGCTAACGGAGGACGTTAGTAGATTTCGAGGCGTAGAATGACGTAAAACTTGGCGGCAGCCAAAGATGGCGTTCAGTGCGGCCGGAGACGCGGCTCCCCCCGAGCTATCGCCTTACAGTGTTATCTGTGTGTGGGGATTATGTGACAATTGGACTGTTTAGATTTGATTGATTTTATTTGATTATTATTATTGATTATGTTATTATGTTAGTCCAACTGGGAGTATTGATTATTAGTTATTTTATTTATTATTATTATTGGTATGTTTGCATTATTATTATTACTTCACACACAACATGCACCCTGAAGGGTACTTCTGAGTAGATTTTTTTTTTTTTTTTTTTTTTTTTTTTCTTTTTTTTTTAATCCTTCTACGTAATCCTTCGTCCACCTTCGCGTCTCCTTCTTTAGTGCGGGTCTGGTGCTGTGCGTTCGATTGTCGGATGTGCCAATTCGCTTCACATGCGACAATGGCTGTGCTGTGTTAGCGTTGGGTTTGCGCGCGTTCCGGCCCGCGCAGCAGCAGTCAGCTCCGGGTTGTCGGCTGCCGTTCTACTCGGCTGCAGAGCCTGTGCGGGTGGTTCCGGCGGTGGGGGATTCCGTGTTTTGGCGGGTCTCAGACCTTCCAGTAAATTTCCGGCGTGCGCGCATTCACCTGCCAGCCCTTTACGTCGGGGGTTCGTGTAAGACTGCTATAATTCATTTATGCGTTGTTTTTGTGTGCGGAATTCGTCTTTAGAAGGAAGGCGAGGTTGCGTTTTCCCGCAGTTCTGTCGGGCTATTTTGAGAATGTTATTATTAATTGTATTATTATTATTATTATAGATTATTATTGGAGTCTGATTATTATTATTCATTATTATTATTAATTCGTATATTTTATTCACTTAATTTATTATTATTATTATTCATTACTTCATAATTACAAATATTACGTTTGTTAGCATACTCTCTCCGCTCATAAGCGGAGTAAATCACTAAGGTAAGGAAACCCTATCCGGCACCCTCTTCCTCTGTCCAATGGTGAGGATCTAGATTCGATCTATGCGGTTTTGTAGAGTCGGTAAAGGGTCAACATTTTTGTTTACTATAAATTGGTGAACGTGTGGACGTTTATTACATACCCTATGGAAGCAAACTGTATATATTGATTTATTGTTTTTTTCTTTTCATCTTTAAATCAAACCACTATTCTACAGTTCCCAAGTTTTATTATCAGTCTTAATTAAACTATAAACTTACATATTAGTTCATATAATTAGTCTTGACATGAAATCGGATATGTATATGTTTTTCATTTTCTGGGTGCAGGTGGTTGTCTATACATAATATCCAAATGTTCCCTATTATTATCTTGATTATTATTTGGGTTTTCATGGTATTATGGTTATTGTTTTAAATTAAGGTTGATTTTGTGGGGTTGGGCGGAGGTCGGGGTTGCGTGGTCTTTGGTTAAGAACAGAGTGTGAATCTTTGTGAAGTTTAGTGGTTTGGACATTTATATCTATAAATAATCAATATAACTATGTGTGGATGAGAGTGAGAGTATAAAATTATTTCATGCCAAATTGGAAAAAAATATATTTATTTGTATTTATGGATATTATAATAGAGGATAGGTGTGGAGTCGTGTTTGTATATGATTATAACTATATATGTCCTAGATTTATATATTACGTTCTTTTAGTTGTATCTCTGTACTTATCTATGTTTACTTTATTACGCTATGTCTTAATATGTTAGTTAAAGTGGTTCTAAACTTTTTGTTAGATTAACTTCGCGAGTATACTATTTATCAGATAGTAGGTTTGATTATTTCTTAAAATTAGTATGTGTAGATAGTGGTTCTATATATCGGATGTTACTACCTTATTGTATCATGAGTATGCGTTTCCCAGTTTTGGGGTAGAAGTTAGTATTGGTTGTATAGTTTTATGTAGCTATTTTTTTTACAGTATTTGTTGTGCTTATTTAAGAAACACAGTTATAATGAGACCATGGATCTTGTCTTTAAACGCCATAGGGGAAACGGAGGGTATTCCTTGTAAGTCCATCACCTTGGAATTGTTGCGCGCTGATTTTTTAATAAGCATGCAGTGGATTTCCCGTGTTTTGTCTTTGTTAGTGTTCGCATGGTTATCTGTTTATTCACCGATCAGTCCATCTCTCAATCGCTTAGTAGCTGTCCTTTTGTGCGAATCTTATCAGTTTTGCCTTGGGTTTAATGATTCATGTCTCCTTTAAATCTCCTCAATTGTCTGGAGTTTCTAAAGCTCAGATAAGTTCTTTGATTCGTTAAGTTCTAAATGGGCGGTTTGTGTTGTGTTTCGATTCATTTTGATTCAATAGGGAGGCTTTCTGATTCGCGCGCTCTTGTTACCTATGCAGAACTCTCCTGACCCTCTCGTTGGTGCTCCGATTATCGCTGTTAGTCTATTATGCATCCGTTGATCACCACACCTCCAGCGCTTTTCTCTCTAATAGCATCTAGGTGCGTCGTCGGGCTGTAATGAGATTAATTAATCGCTCTTCATCATTCTATCAATCGTTCATTCTCCAGATCATGCAATGCATCATCCATGTTATTGTATTGACGCAGTTTCAGCATCACGCTGTTAAAAGTGTGAAATCATATCGCTCGCTAGTTGCTTTTGTTTAATGTTTAATAACTTTAGCTTTTATTATACCTGACCTATGGACGCCTCTCGTTTCTAAGCTAATTCGTGACCAGCCGTAAGATCTTAGGACCTGTACATACAAAAGGCAATACAAAGCAACTATACCCCCCTGACCTATTTCTCAGTTAAATCACCAGATTAATTTCCGCTACAGCCGCGATCATGTTTTCTACCCTCTCCTGTTACATCAAGACCACAGCTATCGGTGTCGACAGTATAAAGACTCTTTGTTCTAATACCTCAAGGAAGGTTATAGTACGTTTCCTCTAGCATGAGCTGGTAGTGGAAGGCCAGCTATAGCTATATTAGTGCTTCTGGTATTTTGCTCAGCAAGAGAAGATATACAACTGTCGACAGAAAACAATATATTCCTCTTACTCAAAGTTTAGAGGTTCCGGTGTAAACTTCTACCATCCTCGCTCTTTCTAAAACAACTTCCATACCCTCAGCATCGGTCGTGACACAGAATTATATCCAGTGCACAATGTGAGGTCCGGTTTCGTTGCGAAATTATTCTCTCCGCAACAAGATATTAAGGCTATTCGTTCGCTATCAAAAGCGAGTAGTCCCAGCATTTCTTGCCGCTTCGTTTTCCCTCTATAAGGTTTCGAACGCACCTTTCCGCATTTCTTTCAAAGTCATTATACCCTGAAATTTAGCTGGAACATTTGGACTTTACCCTCGACCGCTGGTACTCTAGACACTTGCTGGTAAAACGTTGTTCTGTTCCTGCACCTAGCCCGTCAAGTCCTCATATTCCTTTTAGGATAATGCTCTTTTTATATACTTGTTTCAGTGAAGTGTATGAGTTCTCCTAACTCGCGTTAGGTGTATGATTGTCGGCATTGCTATCTCATCATGTTAAACGCTTGGCTGATTGCATTGTATCCTTTCATTTAATGCGATTTGCTTACATTTTCTAATTCTTGTGTTGTATGTGAGAAGCTAGAACTCCACGGAAAATTCACGTTGTCGCTTAGTATGTTTACATAACGTTTCTTGTTTCGTTTCTGCACCACGCCCAATGGCTCCTGGCAAGCAATGTGAACACGAGGTCCCTTTTCATGCGTAATCCTCCCTTGGTACACTGAACTGTCGCATGATAGAGGTTACCTTAGGGAAGACACGCGAGACAGTAGCTAACTCCATAAATACTTTTCTTTATAAACCTGTCTCTACCTGCAAAATTCTTCAATCGGGAGTGGACTAGCTGTTCCGACTAATTTTGCTGGGTATTAATGCCATGGAGGATTAATGCTGTGGGTTTTTTCTGAATTCCGAATGGGCGCTTACAGAGCGAGTCTGTACCCACCAGCTCGCAAGTAGGGTGTAAGTTTCTTATTTTCGTTTTGGTTTTTTTTTTTCTCGATCTGTATGGTGGATCAGAGTAAGTCGAGAGGCCTCTGTTCTTCCTCATATAGAGCGTTTCCCCAAAACATTAAGGTTTGACCTAGGAGCCCCCACATCATATGAGCTGATTCGTATTAACATAATGGCTATACCCTTATCTTGGCGTATTTGCTTCCTATTCTGTTACCAATTGATCGAGGGTGAATCATTTAGAGTCCTGCTGAACTAATACTGTTGGCCTCTCTTTTTTTCATGGCTTTTCCCATATCGACATTCCGCATAGGCTT
>JABUQX010138638.1:0-39361 GCA_015478945.1 Trachelipus rathkii
AAATGCACTTGTTTTTCCATCGAGTCCGAAGGCGCACAAAACTTCTGGAAGATAAAATAAAAGAGTATTCTAGTAACCAAAAAAATATACAAGTAAGATTAATAAAGATGTACGGAGACCACGATTGGGCGTGAACGGCATGAAGCGGATTTCCTTTTTAATAGAGACTCTTGAGCCACCAATAAATTCCTGCGATCATTGGAAGAAATAAAAGAACGGCCTGGTGAATTATCACAGAAAGCTACTTCGTTGTTAAATTCAATCAAGAATTTGAATTTTATAATAAATTTTATAATAACATTAAACGTTTTAAGTAAATTTTTTTGGAATAACCTAGATCTTATCCTTTGTCAAAACAGTTCAGAGGATCCATTTTTGGGGACATTAGTTCAGTGCAAATAGATATACTCTTAGTGCTCAAGAAAACATTTGTATTTATATCTTCTCAGAAGAAAAGCTAGCATATATTGCAGGAGAGAGACGAGAGTTTAAATATCCATTATTTACAGCAAAGTACTAAACAATGGATGCGACAGCTTAGAGTATTGAAAATAATCTCAAGATCTACGAAGTTCCAGAATTACATTCGCTTTGTACATATGATACCAATGAGATACATTTCGTACACTCATATATACCCAACGCTCGCATCTCATTTTCTACTCTAATGGCTCGCAATTAATAGATTGTTATTAGATTCTTCTGAATTTCCTTCGTTGACACTGACTTGCGACTTTATCTCTAATCCGCATGAACCACTATCATTCACTTTTTTATCAAAGACGACCTTCCAGACCCTCACGAGGCTACCCTAAAAGGAAAGTGGTGTATCTGGCAGCGTAAATGGCTGCGTTGATTAAAATGAAAAGACACAAAAAGCTGTGCGGTCCGGAGTGCTTTCGGCTAAGTGTGCGTCATAAGGTAGGTTTTCCTTAACATTGCTCACTTTTCTCTGCGATATCTTAAGATATAATTGCCTTGTATCCACCGTCCAACAGATAGAAAAAAAATCTTCTTCAATATTAAGGAAGTCTGGAAAACGGTTTTTACGCGACTAGGAATTGAAGGAAAGAGGATGGGATTAGGCGACTTGAGTTATGGCAGGTCCTGTGCGTTCAATTGAGTCAATTCTCATCCTGAAGACTCTCAGCATAGTATAAGCCAGCATGAAAATATTTTGAATCACATCAGTCGTTACAGTTACATAATGACAACGTGAAAGCTAATCTTGACCCTTTTGACTAAAGAATCGGTAAGGTTCTGCAATGAGATATTATATTTTATAAGATAAACTAGGTATAATATATAGTACCTTTCTAATTAAAGCTGTATGATATAACTTATTATATAAAATAAATATATATATACAATAATTATTGTAATTTATAATATAAATAATTCTAAGAAAACTGCTATAATACCTATATATATATTTATTTATTATTTATTATCACATATATATTATATATATATATCTTAATACTTTATATATATTATACGTATATATTTATATATATATATATATATATATAATGTGGACGGTAATAAGAAATATAATATATAATATCTAATATATAATATAAACAAGCCTCTATTATATTATTTATCAATATATAATTGTAATTAAATAATATACAGTCGTATAAATATATTATAAAATAACCTATAATTTTAACATATAATATCTAGCATATCATATCATCAAAGTGAAGGGTCATTGAACAGAGTTATCACTATTAAAATTATTTCCTGATTTTATATATACATAATATGTGCTACCTTATTATATATAACTAGTTATATTAATATTCTCTTTATACATCCTGCACCTTGAATTCTGTATAGATAACTCATAATTTACCTTTATATATAACCTATATCAATACATCTATATGGTTATAATAATATTATAGTATATATATAGACTTCCTTTGAGATGTAAACGATTGCAAAGTCCAGGGCCCCGCCCCCACGAATAAAAAATAGGAATAAAAAAAAATTCCTGGCATAGCAAGCGGGGCCTGCGAATATAAGGCCACTGTTGCTTTTTACTGTCATCCTATATTCTTAATGTGTCTTAATGAAGATATGAACGTTACTTTTCAAAAGACTATGTGCCAAACTAAATATGGTAGCAAAGAATACCAACGGATAAAAGTTGGAGTACACTGCGCTCAATTTCCACGTACAATTGAGCAGATACCATAGGACCATGGCATATAACAGGTAAACAGAACTCTTCCATAACATACCATGAAATCATAACCTATACTGCATAACCAACGCCCGTAAAGTAGAGGTGCTTACAAAAGCTAAAAGGAAGAGCCACCAGGACCAGAATGGTCTAAAGCGCGCAAGAGGACTAATATATAGGAATTCGCAATTCGGCGTTAAGTCCGAGGAATGAACACTCGTATAGCAGGGCGGGAGAAGTTGTGGGTTCAACTAAGAAGTAAACTATCATAAGGGAACATAAACCGACAGATCTCTGTCGTCTGGATCGAGATAAGAACCTCATACTCATCAACAAGTAATGATAAGAAAAAAAGAGGAATCCAACTGTAAAAGATATAAGATCTCGATCATTCGGGGAGCTATTATTTACGACTGTGCGAATAGAGTGCGAGAGGAATATAGCTATTACAGCATGTATTAACTTAAAATGGAATTGAATGAACACATTAAAATATGGCACTGTAAATTAAAGAAGGACATAATCAATAGGATTTACAGAAAGTGATAAGAAGAGGATAATCTTTTTACTCTTCTAGTGTCAGGAATACTGCGGATGAAGAGATCGATCTACAGAAGACACCCATTACCATTAATTGTAGTGCTTCTTGCGACTTTCAAAAAGGCATTGATTGTAAATCAGATAAAGGTTTATAGCCTGACTTTCAACTTGATATAGAGTTCTACAAAGAGTCTACAAGGTTCCCATCGTAAAAATAAATTAAGCGCCAATTGCACAATTTATGATTGACAAGATAACAGAAAACCTACAGTCAAGTTCGGATGAAATGAAATATAGAAATGGTGGAGAATAGGAAGGTACTAGCTGAGAATACAGACAAGGGGTGCATCAGTCTACTACAAGATTAATTCAACTTGTTGAGCCGTTAAAAATAAATTAAGGACTCGCGAGAAAGAAACAGGGATTCAACACTCGGTGTTCCATTGAAAAAAATTAAACAGCTCTAGTCTTGCGATGTATGGCCTTGAATCTTTAGCCATGAATAATGTAAAGATTGCAGCTGCGCACGAATTAAGGAACATTACTACAGAGTGTGCTCGGGTGAAGTGTAGGTCCTAGTAAGAATAAAGCGTCGGGATGAGAGAAAAGCATGGGACTGATTTTTGACACATAAGAGACAAACGCATCCAACGAGGGGAGAATTGGAAGGTAATCAAAGTGCGTCTATCAATATAGATGCCTAGGCTGTGAGTATATATCAACCCATGAAAGAAAACTATGTTCTTGATGTAACTCTCAGAAGCACCTGCATCTCATAATAAGGCCCACAAACTTTGGCTGCCAAACAGGTTTCAGCATCATTGAGAGAAGTAGCTTGCAATCAAACTGCTTAATTAGGGAAAACGTTAACTGGAAAAATGTGGCACTCCCAGCTATTTTATATGGATCCAATATAATTTGCTTCACAAAACAAGTTAGGCAGAAGTTAGCAAACAATTGGAAAACAAGTTACATGGAAGACAAGCTAGGAGGGAAATCAGGTAACCCCCCACTCGCAGTTCTGAGAGGAGATGAGAATTCGGAACATGCATCACCATAAGTGGGGCATTCAGGGAACACATAATAACCTAACAAGCTAAAATATATGAAATCGATATCAGAAGGAAAAAAAAAGTCTTAAAACACATCCATACTCTGTAGAAATATATTTATACTGTGCACATACTTCAAAAAATGTAAGCAGAAGGGAAAAAAATGGTGGAGCAGGAACTGCAACTGTGGAAAGGTGGAACTCACAGGGGTATACACAGTGATCGTATAGACCAATAGCTCGCAATATAGAAAGGCTTGACAAGCAAAGAGATTGCTGGAAAAAGGTAAAAGCTTTGGGACCTACATCAATGGAAAGAAGAAATAGGAAGCAAAGAAAGTCCTACAGAATGTATACTACCGAAGATGGGAAAAATAAGGGATAATTGAAGGAGTCTCAGATTAAGCGCACATACCGATCCCTTCTCACTTACAGTGATACTCTTTACACAGGGCCAGCTATCCAAGACCTTTGAACCCCATAAATGGAGAAACAGGCTATCTCAGAAGTGAGCGAAAAATGAAGATCACTAGTGAAATCACGTGTGGTAGTTGAGAAAGAAAGACCGCCTAGTATACCGTTCCATGGGTGCGTTTAATCTGCACAGCAGATGATACATGAAATGCATCTGCTAACTAGAAATTCACACTCCATTGAATGCTTCAGAGACCACACGCATTGTGTAAACGTTTCCCATGCAGAAGACTTAAAAATCGAGGAGGTTGCTCGGGAATGGCTATTTGGAATCTCACCTGATGGAAGTTAAATAATTTTTCAGGGAAGCATGTGGGAAGAAGAGAAAAAAAGGATGTCTTCAAACAAATGACAATAACAATGGTGATGATTAAAATAGGAAATAATAACAGTAAAATTGTTGCATATGTGTGAAATAACCAATAATAATTATTATAAGAATAATAATAATAATTTCATGAATATATAATACTAATAATGAATTAAATAATATATGAAAATTCTGCTTAATATAATCAATAATAATAATAATATAATATAATACTAGATAATAAAATGATAAAAATAATAATATAATATAAATAATAATAAACTATAGGAGAGATAATAATAATGATAAGAATATATAATATATATATAACAATAAATATAATAAGGATATAATAATAATATACGATAATCATGAAACGAATGGAGACACATCAATTTTGAATATAAAACGGATAAAAATTATCACCTATAACAATTCAACTGATTAAATAATATCAAGAATAATAATTAATAATATCCAATATAATAATCAATTAATAATAATAATAATACTATAAGAAGAATTGATATAGTTGTACACTCCTGGTGAACTTTTATAATATATAATAGTCACCTATAAATTTATAATAATACATAATTATTCAAGAAGGAAATATCCATAGAATTAGTGGTGGTAGTGATAGAGCCACTGGTAATATTGAGAAAGGTGCTATTTAATTGTATATGAGCACAATATATAGATATTCACGTGCTAAAAACCTGCAGTGCAGTTGAACCATGGTCATCATAATGTAAATGAGTTATATAGTCTTGCGCGCACCTACTATTAGAATTAGGCACTGAGAACCAATTGTCATATAACACAGATTCATATAGGTATTTGTTTTTTAAATATTATAATCGTCTTTATATTTGTAACAGGGACCTTTATGAATACCCGCACGTTCGAGAGTAAAATAGATCGTAATATAGCTCATGTGAGAATTAGATAATAACCAACTTAATCTTTTATTTTTTGTTAGTCAAATTTTTTATATATGTATTGATAGAATTATAACAGGAATCTAGAGAAAGCTGTTCTATGTCACAGCTCTTAGAGATCTCTTTGATTTAATATGTTATGTTTTCAAGAATCTTATATATAGTGGCGCACATTTAATAGAAAATTTCAGAGATATATATTTTGACAGTTATAAAATAGATATATAAATACACTCCTAGTCACATAGGCCCAGTTTACAAATGTATTATTTATCTAATAAAGTTATTTATTTGATATGTATATATATGTAATATGCATAGTATTCCCGTTGATTATTACTTGTTATTTTCACTTTTGTTTTATTTCATTTTCTTGTTCCTTCATTTTTCCTATCGTTTTATAATATTTACTAGAAGCTCTTGTCCCAGAATTATGTTTATATTATTATATTTGGGTATAGCTGGTATTTAGAAACTACCAATTTTCTGAGTATTTTATTTTCATATTCCAATTTTTTATTGAAATTTTATCTAATTGTTCTTTTCTTAAATTTCATTTTATCCTTAGATTTATTTTATTTTATTTTTTTTGTTCTATTGTTATTAGTGTTTCATATGTATCAGGTATTTTGGCTCTTTTATTTTATAAGACTTATCCATATTTTATTTTATTTTATTTTACTTTAGCTTATTTCATTTTTTTCTTTTATTTCATTTATTTTATTTTCTTGTTTATATATTTAATATGTATTATTACCTATCTCTTTAACTCTATTATCCAAATTATAAATTTATTTTACTGTTTAAAATCTTATTTTATTTTTCTTAGTTCTTGTGCTTCAATATGATATAGTGCTTATATTTTTATTATACGTATAAATCACTATTTGGCATTAATATCTCTTTTATATACTCATATAATTAATTTTAAATGATTTAAAATCAATACTTTTTTACATCCAAAAATATTTGTTAAGTGGTGCGATGTTTAAGGCTATCCACGCCCTTATAATAACATAAAATAAATAAAATATTCCAAAATTTTGTGGCATCCAGATACTAGTCAAGTACAAAATCGAAGTATACTAAATTGAAAAATAATAATACAATAAAATAATCATTACTTAATGAGATATGGAAATAATAGATAATAATTAATATGAATAATATAATTAGAATTATTGATTAATATATAATAATTTATGCTGATATTATAGGAGTTAATAATTAAAGCATATGAAAATAATAAAATTAGAGTGAGAACACAAAGACAGTTAGATTCTTGTATATAATAATAGAAACACGCACGGGAGTATCATAATCACCGTCTATTAGTGGTACTTTTTTTTTAATGTAGACAATTAAGCAGTTAATTACATTAGAACATTTAATAAGAATTAGAATGGCTACTGTGTAAATTAAGAGCTCTATGGAACCAGTATAGTTTTTCATTAATACTGGTAATGTTGCCAAAAGCTCTTAAATAAAATGATAGACTGTCATATGTAGGTTTTGCTCTAATCGAATGAATTTTAAATGGCATCAAACCCTTCATCGTGATCTATTCTTTTTTAAAGCCGTTTATTAATGTTGTACATCATATTAGCCCTAATAGTATTTATTATAGTGTATATCATAAAGATTAAGATATTATACTGAGCGCACTCAGATACCATTACATGATTATATATACTGTCTGATAACGCTTAATATCGAGTTAATTAATTTGTGAATTAGGTTGTTAAAAATCAGAAATGTAATTGTGATTTCTATCATAATATACAATATTATTATTTTATAATATACTTATACTGATGTTTCTAGTTTCCAAAAGTCTGAAAACAATGAATTATAAAAGAAGATGGAAACAACAACTGCCGCGAAATTTTCACACACATACTCATGAAGATGTACAAGTACAATTTAGAGAACTATAAGAGATATCAGTAGTATAATTTAACTCTGGTCTCGGAATTTAGAACACCGGAGGAGAGTTCGTATTTAAAAATATGAACGAAGCTCTTGAAGCAAACCTTCAGGAAAGGTTTTAATTTTGTTTTAGAAGCATAAAAAAACAACACTGATGCATTTTCTTCATACACTAGAGATTGTGAACAATGTTTTCGAGAGATTGACTATTCTTTGTATATCCTCCTAAAAGAGGACTATAATTTTCACATTTTTATGCAGTTTATTTTACTTTGGAGACTCACTATTGTTCTGTTTTAACTTTTTAAAATTGATATATCAAGTATAACTAATATTAATACACATACTATTCATGAGCTTGAAATTTGAGTTCTTTCTGTTTCAACGTTTAAGTAGAATTTAAGAAAGTTATTTGTATTGCTATTTTCCTATATTCATTTTTTAGGAAAAAAAGGCAGTAGAGAATGGGCCTATCTAAGATAAACTGTCTTCACGTTAAGCCCCTAACATCTACCAATACTGACTCATAAACAAACCATGCTAAATTCGTTTTAAATAGCGAATATTCCACAAAGCATCCTCTAGGTGCCTTGTCAGCTTAATACCAGCAATCTTAAAATATTGCTCAAAAAGTTCAAACAAGACGTTACCACCCACAAAACTCATCTCCATAGTGGGCTAATCTGGTTTGCCAAACACAACATTTTATCACACTCATATGTCTAACAACTAATAAAATTATATATAAATAAAATAACTAAAATAATTATATATTTAGAAGTATTTACATGGTTTAATACTTTAACAGCATTTTAAATAACTTTATAGTAACATGCAATTAACCTTTAATAACTGTTTTTAATTAAGAACTGCCAAATTACTTCGTCACTTAAGAATATGATCTACTCTATATTCTTTAAAATGTACTACCTATATGATACCCTTTAAATGTTGCAATTGAGTAGCACTCAACAACCTCCTGTGGACCCCAGCAGATATATAATTTAACAACCCTATTACTGAATGCATGTTTTCTTATATCAAGATGACATATATTCTTCTTAATTTTCTTAATTTATGCCCCTCTTCACCTGTCTAGTGCTCTACTATGAAAATTTTTATTGGTCTCTTATTAAAAGCAATAGTTATAATATTATTTATTAAAACTTGTATCATGTCCCTCTGAGAATCGCCTTTCACTACAGAAAATATTTCCAAGTCGCGTTAATGTTTACACCTTTGTATAATTTTTAAAGATCAATTGTGCTCAGCCAGTTCCAAATATAGTAAACCGTTTTAAATCATGACTATGTAGATACAGTATTTAGAGTAAATTTCACAAGTTTGGGTCACCCTTATAATATAAGAAATTATAGACATTAGAATGCTGAAGAGAGTAATAAATAGAGGATTAGGAATGAATTTCTGGGTATTTCGAGGGTAAGGGCTAGTGAGTGAAGGTAAAGGACTGAAGGAGTTGTGAAGCACTGAATTTTTTCTGTAGAAAGGCAATTTCTCATAAAGAGGATATGATACAAATACAAATATACAAAAATATTTCTAATATATTGATAAAGTTACCTAGCAGTAAATTCTTTACAGTGTACCATGGACATAGAGACACAGGGGGACACAATATAACACGATAAATTAATGGAAGATGTTTCCTATGATAGTTAATTAGAAATATTTATTCAGTTATTATGCGGTATAGAGATTTTGGAATGGACTCTAGAGGAGGTTTTTGGGAGTATTAGACTGCCACTTTGGAACATTTTAACGGAAGGATTGGATAGGTTATGAATAGGTTTGGCCATCATAGCTGGGCTATATAACGTTTTTGACTAAACCCAAAATTTGAGGGTTTAGTCAGTTATTATAAGAAACTGCATGTATCTGTAATCACTGGTAATGACAATAAATTTTATTAAAGCTTGTTGTGTGGTTAGCATGTACCTAGCTATAGGTTATTCTCGTTAAATTGTTTAGCGAGTTTAGCATCACAGATGCTATAACTTTGCCTTGTGTTATCTAAAGGTATTGGATAAGCAGTGTTTTGATAAATATTTAGTTGACTGAGAGGGACTCGATAGGACCACGCGTCTTCTTCTTTGCTGTCTCTATTTTCCTACTCTCTAAGCAGCGGGAATACTATTAATGCTGTAATAAAGTGACTTTAAATTGGTAAATGATATGATGGTGCAGAATCAATAATAGAAAATTGTTTTATAAGTGCTGTCTCCAAGCTCTGGTTGAAAAGGACTAGTGGGGTGTTCATATGTTGGGCTCCTTGCTGTTCCATCATACTCCCATGTTGATAGCTTCAACACTCATAAGTACTAGTTTCTATGGTCAGCTAACTGACAAATGCGAATTTAGGTACTTACTTCTTTAGATTCCCTGCAGACCTGCTATTATATAATATAAAAAAAGTAGGAAGATTTTACCCAGAAAACAAAATGGACAAAACTCACATGAATGGGTGAAACAAGGTGGTGGAAAGTTTCAATGGATTGTTACGATCTAGGGAAATTTTTAAAGCATTTGATGAAACTTTAGAGGAGCTTGATGGATCAAGATATTAAACCTTCTTCAAAAAACTTATTGAGTCTTCAATCAAACTTGTCTATAAGTTTGTTTATGATTTCCACTTTTTTCTAACATACACTCTTCCATTACGTACTACATTTGGGCAGTCTCCCCAATGATTATGCGTTTCGGAAAACTGCGTCTATAATCATAGTAGAATGAACTGATGAAGACATATGATTTGAAGTTATTTGCTAAGGAAATAACAGTCAATGCTTAACATTTTCAACATTTTGAAAGTTGCCAATACAAAACTATTCTGCTTTCTGTAAAAGAAGAAACGTGAAGAATTGCTCATGTTGAAGATAATCATAATGTATAAGTTACAATTTCGTTTTATCTTGTAATGATTTTTTAAAAGCAGTTTAACTTACTATTATTTATTTTGTAAATACCAAAGCAATTCCATTGATATCTATTAAAAATTTTTACCAAATTTTGTGAATAAATTGAACTGGTATAGAGTTCAACACTACTATGTTGTATAATGGATTCTAAACTTATCACTCAATCAAAGCGTGCACTCCAAAAATAAATATAATTCCCCTAATCTGAAAAGTGCCTCAAACCACTTTTTTCAATCTATGGGAGTAAGAGGAAGCCTAACATAAACTGTCTTTAACGATTTCTAGACAGCCATTTTGTGTCCAGATACATTTCCCAAATTTTTCACATCATCATCAGTGATGGGAATGTTGAAAGAATTTTTATTTTATAAATGAAACAATAGCCTATCTTTTTTGTGTTTTGATATTCTAATATCCAATGTATTCATATATAAATGTTTATTGATTTTATGAAGCATTAATATTATTAATAAATAAATTATATATATATATATTATAATATATAATATATATATATATCTTATATATATAATATATATAATTATATAATTATATATTTATTAATATATATATTATATATATATATATTAATATATATAATCCTCCTCCTATCCCCAGATTTCTCCTGAGTATATAATATATTATATTATTAATATATTAATATATATATATATATATTAATATATATAATAATATATATTATATATATAGTGTATATAGTGTATAATTCGAATATAAATATAGTAATATATTTTAGGGATTAGAATATATTTCTTTAATACACGCAAGATAAACACATCACATTCATCCCTAAATAATATAATTTGAAACATATATTATAATATATTTATGTATTAGTAATAAGCATTTATAGTAATATATATTTATTAATAAGTATTCATACATTATAATATTATTTGATGTAGATAGATGACTTTGATTATGATATTATTATTATTCTAAACATATAGTGATATGAATAGAATTATTTTGTTACAGAAGTTGAGGGCAAAAATGAGGGAGAAGTCACCAAAAATATCTTTATATATTAAATATTTAATTTTTGTAACACCACACTTCTCTTTGGGTTTTTCTGTAATTCATTTATTGAGTATATTATTTTCAAAAATACTACTTATTGTGAATAAACCTATATCACATGTAATGCAGTTTAAGGGTGCAAAAAACTTATCTCCTATAACTCTTAACACGTAATAAAACAGTTTTTCAATGATGTTTCCAGAAAATTTTATTTAAAAATGTTTGTTATTTGTGAGTTGATAACACGTTAGTGACTAAAATAAAATCTTCTGTAGCAACTCTTACGGAGTATTTCGCAAGACAAGACCAAAGCTACTGTTAATAAACATCCCTAAAGGTAGCTATAATTAAATATATCTTCAATTTAGTGGCATAGTTTTAAGGCAAAACAAATTCCAGAGAATGGATGGTTATTGTAGCCATTAACAGCTGAAGGGAGTTATTGAAAAATGGTCAATCTCACGTGCTAGATAATACATCGATTAAAGTCATATTCGTAGAATTAGCCTTTATTTTCGTAATTATTACAACTTACAGAGATGAGGGTCCAAATTCAACCATATAAAAGAGAGGAGACAGACAGAAGAAGTCGAGTTGTACACGCCAGTTATAATTGTATTTGACCCATAGTCCATGGTTGATGTTTTCACATTTTAGTAAGTGGGAATGTCGCCTTACAGTCACACAGCAACCCTTACAAATAAAGTTCCCTATTAAAGAATACACGTCTCAGAGTAAGCGAGTATTTAAAAAATGGGAACAGTAGATAAAATCCGATGTTCATGGTGAGGCAGGTACATTGTGTCATATATTATAGCCGAATGTCATTAATCAGATACGCAGAGTACCATAGCCAACACAACTATATTAGAGCTGTCGCTGCGTATGAGCGTGATTATGCGGTCTATTGGCACATTTGAGAATGATAAATTGACACACTTTCAACAGGACCTGTGACATCATAAAAGGCGCAGACCACAATGATAACATCCACTGAGGACCATCAAATGTGTTGGTGACTAGTGTCCTCTTCTTTCACCATTTGGTAATAACAACTGATACCTCTCCCTAGAGTCTAGGCTTTAACATACGTCCCATATTTAAATCTTCTGAATGTTTTATATGGTACTTTATTTTTTATTTTGCTGAGCTGACAGAAGCACATCCTTTTTGAACATCAATCATGGTTCTGGTCCTGGCTGTAAATGATTCTTCTTGTGCCCTCTTTCTTTTTATGGTGATGTGGCATCTGTAAGTTGAAGAATAAGGAAAAAATATCATTACTAAAACTATTATTATTTCAAAAAGTGAGTGGCCCATTTTACCCCAGAGTAAAATTAATGTTTTGCCTTAAAACTATGCACTAAATTTGAAGTATATTTAAGTATAGCTTACCTTAGGGATGTTTTTAATGGATGTTCTTGCAAAAATATTCCTAAGTGTTAAGATTTTTTTTAGTCTAATGACTCAAGTTTTTCAAATCCAAATTACAAAAAATTTTTAAATAATTTTTTGAAACACAAAACATATTTTTGAGTTATAGGATAAGTTTTTGCACTAATTTGCACCTTAAACTACATTACATGTTATAATACCAAAAAATAATATCAATATTAAAAAAAAAAAAAATGATTAAATAAACCAAAAAAAATTGTTAAAAAAAAAGAAGGTATTTTGGCCCATTTTACCCCAGACGACCCATTTTCCCCCATCCAATGATATATATATATATATATATATATATATATATATATATATATATATATATATACAATATATTATAATATATATATCGATATATAAGTTATATTATAAATATATATAGTGATATAGGCTTAATATTTTAGACTAAACTAAGTTAATTTAATATATTCCCTGTCATATCTATATATATATATATCATTATTATTCATTATTATATGCACTATATATATATGTATATAATTAATCTAGAAGTCAGTATAGTTACCAGAGTATCATAGAAGAGCAGAGTTATAGTAATCACGCACATTAGTAATAATATAACTATATATATCACACATTGTTATGGAACTGTTCTTCACAATTTTATTAATAGTATATTTTAATGTATTAATATAAAATTCTCAGGTGTAGCAGTAAATATATATATTTATGATAAAAGGACACCATGTAAATATGGTGAAGATTGCTACCAAAAAAATCCCCAACATATCAAGAGATTTAAGCATCCTCCTAAAGATAAGGTAAGGTAATGAATATTTACTTCAATATATTTTCTGATATTTTGAAATTTAGTTTATAGACGGAGCCATTATCATAAATATTTAACACCCTATTCTATTTTGGTTATGAGGGTTATCGTCTATAAATTTCGTACCGTCTGTCTCTATTTAATTAAAGAATATCACAAGAAGTTGAAATAAGATAGAAGAAGAGGAGTTTCAAATCAGAAGAAAAGATAGAAAATAAATCTGAAAATATTGAGACGAACCAGGTGTTTTTAATATAATGGCTTTTATATATTTTAATATATATAATAACGTGTATATATATATATATATATATATTATAATTTTAATATATATATTATATATATATATTATATATATATTATAATTATATATATTATTATATATATACTATTTAATATTAATATATATTAATTAAAATATTAATATATTAATATATACCGTATATATATATATATATATATTATTATATTATTATATTATATATATATATATATATATATATATATATATTAATATATAATATAATATATATATATATATATATATTATAAATATAAATTGAAAATGGTTGGAATGAGAGTGATTATAGAATTAATTGAAATTATATATATTTTTTTAAGTGAAATTAAGTAGAATAACCTACAATCTTAATTAATTTCTTAAGATTTCTCTCCATCCATCTATCTCAACACTTAGCCTACTTGGATATATATATCCCCGATCTTCCCCTTAACATAATTTAATAGACTTATATATGATCAAGGAACTCTTCAAATCGTTAGCAAGAACAAGTGCGGAACAACCTCGTTAATGAGAAAGTTAACGTCGTTAATTTTTAATCGTTAACAAAAAATATTAACGAACGTTAATCATTAAGCGTTTATCGGTAAGAATGTAAGCAGCACGGAAACTCACTATAAAATCAGAGACTGTCAACTCTCAGTTTACACGTATGTTAACCGTTTCACAATATGTAGGAAAGTAATCTCAAATAATCTATGAGTAATAGAGTACACATTTCTAGCATGTATCACATTTTATCCAAACATAATCACTAGAGAGTATTTCACTGTTTACACCCAATACTCTAACAAATTTATATCCTAGATATCTCACACCGCCCCTAAATCCAGAGCTAACACTTACACATACAGGAATGGCACACACATTCCCTTGACCTCTACTAGCTTATCATTGCGATATTCTGAGAGCACTCCAGACTTTTAGATGCCGATATCAGACAATATAACTCTACCAAACGCGTAAAATACCCTTAATTAAATTAATCAACTCACACAACCTTTAAGAAACAGGTGTCACGCCGTTATTTTCAAGCTATAATTATCGGACACAGAGTATTTGACAATGAGATGAGACGTCTTTTCCCGACTATTATATTACACATAGCGATAACATATAGCACATATACAGAATTACATCACTCTATCACCAAAATCATAACTGGTACTTATCATACCATCTCTTAAGATGCAATAGCAACATGTAAAAGTCATGCATAGTTTCGAACATAATCATGCATACATAGTCATCCGCCACGCCCAAAAGATATTGTAACTCCCTGATAGGTCGACATACCAATGCGCTGCGCAAACTTGCAGACTCTTAAATCCCACATTGCACAGACCTAGTAATCTTCTCTGATGCAGCTCGCGCTACCACATATAAACCCTAAGAATGATCCTGAGTCCTGCATGCCACGTAAAAGAGCTTGGCTGTAGTTCATATCAACAAATTCTGTAGTGAGCACTAAGTAGCTGAAATATGACAATATACAGACTCTTTCAACCGGACAATGAGACGTATTCGTATTATTAACGTTTTACCTATTAATAGTATAGGTCCTGTAACCATATGTGGTCTCAAACAAACCTTCGCACACGCATGGATATACTAATAAACCGAGACTCAACATTTGCAACTAATGGATGTCTTTGTAAACGAAGAGCAAAAGTATTACACGGAAAGCGCACACAAAAGAAAAACTAGATTCACAAACGCCGAATGAAATCGTAAGACCCCCGTATCAGGGCCCTCGTTTCTTCATAGCCTACTCACAGAAATCACCGTCGAGAGCAACGTCATCGAACGAAATGAGTGTGCCTAAGAAAGACGCACAGAGTGATGAAGAGATATGTTTAAGGAAACGTTTGGCTACAACATGCGGTGCATCACAGGTTAGGTACAGATTATGTACATCTACGAGTCTTATAAGCTCACATCGAAACAGCATCAGGCGTTCCTCACAGGGTTTAACTCCATATTCTGAGGTAGGCAGTTGTTATGGCGAACGACATAAGAGACCTTCTAGGCTATCCGTCACTCACGCTAGAGTAAATATCAGCGCATAGAGTCCATCTTGCTCAGAACTGCGAGTGGAATGTTGTGATATTCTTATAATGTTAATTCGTAGAACCTCCTCCCTCTCAGACCAATTCGTATTGAGATAAGGGTCTGAAATAATAACAAGACATGTAAACCTTGATAGTAACACGAAACGCTAGGGTAGTTATATTAGTCTATTCCACGCTCAATTTGTTATGGTTTAAATCTATAGTTTGATCTGCGCCTCACCATATCACGATGTCCTTAGGTTCATATTCCGCACACATACTTTTTTCGGCGAGCAAGCTGATATACTCCAGCTCACACACCCGCCTTTCTAAAATCAATTTGAAATAAACTCCGAAATTTACCACAAAAACCATACATTTTTAAACTTCTCTACCGTATATAACAAGATGGAATCAGCTATTTTTAAATGGTATTGATTAGAAGATAACAACTATATTTCCTTATTAAAATTACTAAATAAAAATACTTATTAAAATTACTAAATAAAAATATTTTCAGTAAATGTAAAAGTTCTTTCCTCTTTGGTTATAAAGTTGTCTTAAGGAGGTTAGGTGGTAGCGCATCAAAAAAAAAATATATATATTATAATAATAATAATAATAAAAATGATAATAATAATAATAATAATAATAATAATAATAATAATAATAATAATAATAATAATAATAATAATAATCACCACCACCACACTTGTCTCTTGCTTCACCACAACTGGTAGTAGTATGCTCAAACATGCACCTGGAGTCCGAGACATGCATGAATATTTCTAGGGTATAAATAAGTAGTAGTGGGACCCAAACCCAAACCCAGCCACCACTATAGATAGAAACTTCTGGAGGAAGAGGATTGAAAGATTCAGAAAATTAATTCGAAAAATGAGGGGAAAGGAAGACTTAATGATTCCGTATGTGACAAGGTTACATTCTAGTGGTGGGGCTGGAGGGATCCACAAAATCCCCCAAGTATTGGTTCTTATCACTAAGCTATGTCTTAGTTGTTACACCAAGACTGTAGCACCATAATGGGAATCCATACTCCCTTGCGGGGGAATATATATATATATATATATATATATATATATATATATATATATATATATATATATATATATATATATATATATATATAATATATATATATATATATATATATTATATATATATATAAAAACTATTCCCACATACCAGTGGAATCTTTGCCAGTCAAATATAGCTGCTATTGTCTCCAATGATCCTATAAACAGTAGTCATCAATTGTTACAGTGAAATTAGACTTCACGATGATTCTTTAAGCAATTATTATGATTCAATAAAACACATATGTTCATTGCTTTAGATGGGATGGGACAGTCCTTTATAGGTTCATGTAGCTTCTCACTGTCTCTGATTTTATGATTTTTATGTATTGTAAAAAAAAATATTTTGGGAAGGGGTAAAACTATATTTCACCAGCAGTACAATATTTCAAAATTTCAGTTAAATATAGTGAGGCAGCTTCCGAAAATCATGAAAGTGAAGATGAGCTTGGCGCTCTCCCTGAATCACCTTCCACAGTTGAAGAAAATATTAAACAGAAATTTTTAGTTGATATGCCCAAAGATTTTTATGATTTTTGGGACCTCTGTAAAAGTTTACACAAAGAGAAACCTACAGGTAATTTTTTTATCCACATATTTTTTCTAAAATTATACACTTGTTCATGTTGTATGATTGTAACATTTGTAACCATAATTTTTTTTTTTTTTTTTTTTTTTTTTTTTTTTTTGACTAAGTTTTCCGTAAATAAAGAAGAAAATACTGATATTCTTCAAAATTGTTTCGTCTATCAGTTTTTACTTTTAGCTTAGATTTTTTTTTTTACATATTTTTTTTTTTTGTTTTTTTTATTTTTTTTATTTTTATTTTTTTGTAGAAGCATTCAAAGAATGTGGCTTAACACTTGTTGGTGCTTTTGATGTCTTGAGTGGCAAACTGAAGAACATAAAATGTAGAGAATTAAGCAAGTATTTATGTCACTGGAGATTTTATTATGATCCACCAGAATTTCAGTGTATATATGATAATATATATATATATATATATATATATATATATATACTAGGAAATAAATAGGAAGGAATGGTGACTTGCACTTTATAATAGGAAGCTCTTCTGGAGGAAGGCGGCGAAAGGTTAAGAATGAAGAAATGGGAATCTGCTTAGAATAATGAATAGGGATGGTGCTTTTGTAACTGATGAAATGGATGTGAGGGGAGTGTGGAAAGAACACTTCGAAAATTGCACAATATTACAGTAATGAAGAGGTTTAGTGTATGTGTGCGGTTTTGATGGTGCAAGAAGGAATAGGTATTTTGGGGATGAGGTTATTAGTAAGGAGGAGGTAATGGGTAGGGTGAGAAAGTTGAAGAATGGTAAATCTGCAGGTATAGATGAAATTACTAGTGAAATGATCAAGAGCGGAGCGAGATGGTGATTTGATTGGATTTTGGAAGTTGTGTAATAAAGCGTTTTATGGAGGGTATAGTTCCAAGGGATTGGAGGAGAGCGGTAATAGTAACCCTTGTATAGGGTAAGGGAGAAAAGGGAACTGTAGAATTAAGGGGAATAAAGTTTATGAGTGTTGATAGGGAAGGTATATGCTGGTATTTTGGTCGAAAGAGTGCGTCGAGTGACTGAAGGACTGATTGGTGAAGAACAAGGTGCGTTTAGGAGTGGTAGAGGATGTGTGGATCAAATCTTTACAATTGAAACAAATGATTGAGAAATGAGGGAGAAGAAGAATAAATTTGTATTTAAGGTTTTATGGAATTTGCAACAGAGCGGTATGATAGAGTTAATAGGGAAGCTTATGGCAGGTGTTAGTGATATATGGTTTTGGTGGTACGCTTCTGAATGGAATCAAAGTATGTAATGACGTAGGAAGCGTGTGTAAGATAAATGGTGTCAATGGTGATTGGTTTAGGATTAATAGCGGAGTGAGACAGGGTTGTGTTTAGGGTTGGGAAAGGAAAAAAACAAGCTCGTTTTTTTCCGAAAAAAACATGTTTTTTTCATGAAAAAAACAAATGGTGGAGAATGGAGTTGAGTTGAGGGTGCCCTACCTAATATGCGGTGATTTGGGTTACTGTGTGGCGAATCGAAGAGAGTTTGAGAGATTGATAGAGAGATTTGGCAGGGTGTGTGAAAGGAGGGGCTTGAACGTAAACGTGGATAAGAGTAAGTTTTATGGTTGTTAGTGAGGACACTCCTCAGTGTGAAGTTATGTTAGTGTGAGCAGCTAGAACAAGTGTCTGAGTTTAAATATTTAGGGTATATTTGGATGAAGAAGGGAACGACGATGCAGAGTGTAGTAGGAAAGTTGGTGAATTGGCAGGAAGGTTGTGGTGCAATTAAATCGTTGTTGGCAAAGGGACTAAGTCTTGAGTGTGCTAGGGTTTCATGAGGGTAATGTTGTTACCTGTGGTTATTGTATGGTAGTGAGACTATGGGTCTGGAAATAGAAGTATAGATCTAAAAGTTCAATGTGTTTCAGATGGACAAATTTTAGGGGTGTGCTAGGTGTGAGAAGATTGGTAAAGAGAGGAATGAACGTATTAGAGAGTGGTGTGGTGTGAACAAAGGGGTAAATGGAAGAATAAATGAAAGTATGTTGAGATGGTTTTGGTCATGTTGGAAGGATGATGATAGCCGGTTGGTTAAGCGGATGTATAGTGGTGAGTGTGTTGGGAACGCGACCGGCTTGGGAGACCGAAGAAAAACGTGGATTGAGTCGGTGAACGAATGTCTGAAGGAGAGAAATGTGAGTTTGGCAAGAGGCGAGAAAAAGGTGCTGATAGGAGAGAATGGCGGGGTTTTGTATGGGGCATGGTTGTGGCCCACCTGGGGCCAGGGGATGAAAAACCCTTCAATTGACGAATTTACCATAGTGAGGGTCCGTCGCGGTCCATGATGCTCTAGGGTGGATTTTCTGTCTGTGACGAGCTCTCACTAATTAATGGTACAGAGGGGGCGGTAAAGGCTGGGCTTTCTTTTCGACGTTTGTCATGTTCTCTCAACTGCTTTTCTTTCCCATGCTTGTACAGCAAACCTTACCCCACATCTGGGGCAAAGGAGGAAGGGTGAAGAAAGAAGAAAGATATATATATAATTATATATATATATATATATATATATATATATACTATATATATATATATATATATATATTATATATATATATATTATATATATATATATTATATATATATTATATAATAGAAGACTCATAAGTTAAATTCAAGTAAGAACGAACTCCCACTCCACTCCCCTAGAAGCAGCTATCTCAACTGTTACAATTCATCAAGCAGTAGACCAGACCAAATATTCAACATTCATCTCAAACACTTGGATATCAAAGCTATAGAAACACTAACTCAAATATTTAACTTTGTCTATCAAACTAATACTCTCCCACCACTGAAAACACACTCATATAATTCCTATTCTAAAACCAGATAAACCACCTATCAACCCTTCTTCGTATAAACCTATCTCATTGCTTTCTACAATATCCAAAGTATTAGAAAAACTATTCCTGAATAGAATATCACCCTCCATCCCTTTATCAAACACACAACATGGATTTAGTTCAAAACATTTCACTACCATTCTCCTAACAGATTTAGCATAGCATATCCTTACTAGTTTTAACCAAACTTCCCTCCCCACCCCTCACCCCTCCTCTCCATTTTACACACTCCTAGTAGCAATAGACATTGACAAGGTTTTTGACACATTTTAATAGACAAAGTAATGAATACAAGTATGACCAACATAGGCCAAAAAAATAATAATAAATTAACAAATAATAATAAATAAATAACAGCTAGAGTCATGCAAGGACGCTACCCCTCTCGTACATACAAACTATATAATGGTGTCCCCCAAGGAACCATCCTTTCAGCGACTCTCTTCAACCTCTTTAGGCATGATCTACCAAACAACACATTTTCTCAATGAAAATTAATAGTTTTGCGGGTTATCTGACAATCAGTACTCAAAGCCCTTGTTTAAATACAGCTTGTAGAGAACCGCAACACTATATAAACCAACTAGAACATGGGCTATCAACAAACAGAATTAATTCATCTCCCGAAAAATCTTCGTATCACTTTACTCACTCCAGATAGAAGAGAATAAGTACTTCTGTCAAATAATAGACTCACACTAAATAAACAACCCAGCATCCTAGCTCTGACTTTTGATACACGTATGACATTTATCCCCACACATCAGCAGTATTACATCTAGAGTCGTGCACAAATTAAACGTGTTAAAAGCATTACTAGAAACAAGCTTCGGCCAACATAAAGAGACCCCTCTCAATAGCATTTAAACAATACCTCCGTTCCTATTTAAACTATGCATCGCCTGCCTGAGCCCCTGCAATATCTCAATTTAATACCAAAATAAAAAATTGTACAGAACAATGCCCTTTGGAAAATAACTGGCTGCCTTCCCTCTACCCCTATCATCATCTAAAAATTAACAAAAATCCTAACTATAAAATTGCATCTTGACATGATAGGCTGTCAATTTTACAGCAAATCTCTCTCAATAGACCACCCCTTGTACCAAACATTACAACAACTACCTGCACCCAGAACAAAACAAATCATAGCACCATTAAACTACTATAACATATACAACACACTTCCCCCACACCCCACCCCAATCAAAAGCCACCACCATTATCAAACACACCCACATCCAATTAACTCAGAACGACTTCCGCATATCCAACTAACACCATATTCCAAACACACCCACCCGAAATATCCCACACAGAACAAACTCTGGACCACCAAACAGAGTAATCTGTCATTTTTCATGTTCTGGACACTATCCTTTCCTTTCAGGAATACAATCCAAATTCATAACGCTCCCTCCCCTCACTATCAAAAGTGTAAATCCCAAGCAAACGATGACACAAAACATCTCATAATAGATTGCTTTGATTTGCAAATATTAGACATAACTGAATCTCTTGCTTTTAATAGGCCTAGATCTCTGGGCTGGCCTGCAATAGTGGCGGAATTTCTCTGGGTTTCCACTTCTTTGTAGAATTGGAATGGAGGACAACAAGGTATATATATATATATATATATATATATATATATATATATATATATATACTATACTCTATATATATATATATATATACTATATATATATATATATATATATATATATATATATATATACTATATACTATATATATATATATATAATTTAAAATCTTCTGTTTTCAGACAATTATAGTTGGCAATAAAGATATGAATATCACATAGGGTACTTTGAGGGATGACCGTCAGAAGACCCAGTATTTTTAGCCTCAATGTCTTCACTCAAACCAGGAATTATTCAGCCTCTTAAAGAAGATTTATTTTCTGTTCGGCACCAAGAATTTTATTCGCCTTCGGCCCCATAAAATATTTCACTCTGCTTCTCTTCCCGCATTTTGTTTTACTTTTATAATATGTAATTATTTCTTTTAAATTTTGGCGGATGAAGTTCATTTGTTCTTCGGATATATCAGTAGGCCTACTAAAATTTGAACATTTTGAAATTAGTATGTCTTAATATTTCCTTGTGTTAATTATTTGTCATAACTTCCAGAGACATGCTATTTACACAGGTGAAAATAAGTTGGAATGGAAATAGATATATTATTATTATTATTATTATTATTATTATTATTATTATTATTATTATTATTATTTTATTATTATTATCATTATCATTATTATTATTATTATTATTAATATTATTGTGTGTGTGTGTGTGTGTGTATTATTATTATTATCATATCATTATCATTATTATTATTATTATTATTATTATTATTATTATTATTGCTACTGCTACTACTACTACTAAGCCTTGCCTAGCCCCTTGAGCTGCCTTTGGAATGGAAACTAGGATATTTTTTGCCTGTAAATTAAAAAGATGGTAAAAAAGATTTTACAGGCCAGTTAGTTTAACACCATTAGTTGTAAAAGTTTTTGAAAGTTTACCGAAAATTCGAAGAGACATTTAACCAATAATATACAGGCCTATTGCATGAGCCTGAACATGGTTTAAGGAATGATAATTTTGTCTGACAAACCTTTTTGAATTTCATGGAGCATATTGCTAATTGTGCTGACATAGCCTAGGGATCAGTAGTTAATATTGTTTATTTAGATTTTAACAAAGGAATTCCAATCTGTTCTAAAATACTCTGTCCTAAGCTGATTATCAAATTATCATTGGTTTAGTGAAAGATGTCGCTGTATATTGGGAAATGTTCATAAATCATCATGAGAATAATAAAATGTGACATATCTCAAGGTTCTGTACAAGGCCTACTTCTGTTTATAGTTTAAATTAATGGTTTGGTTGAGGGAATAAAATGCAGTTTATAAATATACTGATGATTCTAAATTTGCCACATCTGTTGGAAATTTGAAGTTTAAAAAATTGTTGAGCATGCCTTTGATTAGCTTCTTTGTTGACCTGTATACTGGTAAATTATTGGCAAAAAGCATTTGTTTCTTCACTTATTTTACTGAAATTTAAAAATGGACTTCATAAGAATTTGAAGCATAGGGCCTTTAAAGAAATTTTTTTTTGTTGCATTTTGTTAACTTAAATATGTAAAAGTGTTTGAACTCTACACAAAATAATTATGCAAATTTGCTTTATTAAATATTTAACTATAAATTGTAATTCACTTAAAGACTTTCTTTGTTTTCTTTTTTTATATAGTTATTATATCAGAGCGTTTACAGAGTAACTCTCCTGAGACAAATACTCTGTTAGAGAAGCTGTGAAAAATTTGCTGAAGAAAAAGGGTATAATTTAGACTACGTTTCAGATAGACTTAAGAAGAGAAGAAAAATGGTTGTCTCAAAAGCTTTTCACGGGGCAGGAATTGTTGTCCCTGTAAATAAAGAGACAGAAGTTGGGTACAGAGAAATTCCTGAAACTAAATTAAGCGATTTTTAAACAAATATTGTTATAATTCATTTTCTGAACTTTGAAGTTGATTTTATTTCCAATAGTAATGTTATGTTTTCAGTCATTTAATTTGTAGAAAATCATATGGAATAAGTTAAAATTTTGCAAGAAAAGTTTGTTTTTATTTTTTGGTGCCTTATTATTTCCAGTTTAGGATTAAAAATATATTTGAGCCATTCTCCCTGATAGGAAGTTTGATATCCATTTCTTTAAATTATTTTAGTGGTGATGTTTGATTTTATTATTTTATGGATTAAATTGTGTTTGGGAACTGTGTCAAAAGCTTTGTTGATGTCAATTGCTATAAGTATTGTTTTGTGTGTGGGTTTGAGATTTAAGCCGTTTATTATTGGTTGTATGATGTTTATGAGGGCTGTTGTGGTTGAGTGGTTTTGTTGGAAACTGTTGAAGCTTTTGTTTAGAGATGTGTGGTGTTATTTTGTTCAAAATGAGTTTTTCTAGAAGTTTACATAGTGTGGATAGTAGTGAGATTGGACGATAGGAGGAGGGGTTTGAGGGGTCTTTTCCTGGTTTCAACTTTGGTATGATAATTGCTCTTTTCCAGATGGAGGGGATAAAATTTAAATTAATGGAGCTATTGTATATATGTGTTAGTTGGACTAATGATGTGTCCCGTAGGTGTCTGAGGTGTATTTTTTTTATTTATTTTTTTTACGGTTACTCACCACCGTTTCTCACGGCACAAGTCACATTTCTAGACCTCATTCTAGATGACCACCTAACTTATGCATGGGCCGGATAGTGAATTAGCCGGATACCGGATATCCGGCTGGAAGTTAAAACCGGATACCGGATATCCGGGTGGATATCCGGCAGTCTGTAATATATATATATACCGTTATATATATATATAAAAGATTGCCTATGACCACATATTTTCTTAAAAAATTCTAAGTCCAAAATCAATATATCGATATGTATATATAATATTAATTATAATATATAATAATATAATATAATGTAATAATATATAATATAATATGAAATTAGCTTAGTAAGATAAAGACCTATACATACAGATAGATATATTTATTTGGACTTAAATTTTACTAAGAAATATAATGAGTCCTGTGCTATACCTTTACCCCTTTAAAATATATATATATATATATATATATATATATATATAAAAATAAAAATATATATATATATATATATATATATATATATATATATATATATATATATATATATATATATATATATATATATATTATCTTTCGTATAAATATATATATATATATAGGGTGTCTCACGAGTTATGTTACAACGGTGTATCACCATACGGGATGTTTAAATAGCTAAGTTATAAATTCGATTATTTAATTCATTAAGGAGGATGGGATATGTTACGTTGGTGTCTGCGCACGCGTAATACGAAAACCGTGCACAAACATGTGAATGTCGAATGGGATGATATATTTTTTATGGCTTCTGTGAAATGCACATAAAAAATGAGGTGGGCTCTTCCTCTCGACATTTTTTGATACGGTTCTTCGTTACCACGCAATGTACCCATAACGCGTCAATGTTACCAACAATAGTTTTAAACGTGAATGTGAAAAGGTTGAAGAAAACAATGGTGTTCAAGACAGCTCATAATATCGATACATGTAATGTAATAAAGTTGTTAATAGTTTCATAACAAATTTACACCTATGAATCTTATCCACAACATGCAAGAAGGGAGAAGAACGTCAGGTCGTTTCAACTTGTACATACAGTATTTACAAATGTTCGAAGACGCCTCCATCCACGCGAATACATGCCTCAGCCCTCTGGCGCCAGGTTTCATTGCTGACAATGAAGCAGGGTTGATTCCCCTACATGTTGGTTATTGGACGGCGAAGATCATCGGGCGAGGTTACTGGGTCATTAAACCTAGCGTACACGGTATGTTTGAGATACCCCCACAGAAAGTAGTCCAGTGGTGTTAAGTCGGGTGAACGCGCAGGCCATAGAAATTGACCAGATCTTCTGATCCATCTTCCCGGAAAAGTTCTGTCGAGGTAGGTCGTCACTATAGCTGCATTATGTGCTGGGCACCCATCATGTTAGTAATATATTCTTCGTTGTGTTCTTAAAGGTATATCACTCAGGAGATCAACAAGGACGGTCTGCAGGAAATGGAGGTAACGCTGTCCTGTAAAATTTCCCTCGAAGAAGTAAGGACATCCTACTGTTGTGTATACCACACCAAACGTTGACTGAGTATGAGACCTGGTGATAGACGGGGGTTTGTTTCCGCCCAATGTCTGAAGTTCCACCTGTTATGCATACCGTTATTGGTAAAGCGAGATTCATCAGTCCATAAGATATTTCAATAAGTCCGGTGCATCCATTAGAAGGCAATCAATGACAGCTAGGAATCCCAGCCCTTTTTTTGGTCTCCACGATGCAAACCATGCATATTGATATGTCTATGGATACATGTTGTATGCAACACGAATCCGTCGTATGGTTTCCTTCTATATTCCCAAGACCGAACTAGCCTGCCGTAATGAGGACGTTGGATTTTCCTGGGTGTATAGCAGAACGTCCAGTTCGATGTCGAATGTACGGACACGACCCCCTCCCGTATGTGATGAGGTGGTACCTTGAAACCGTCTGTAAACTCTATGGAATGCCATGTAGCTCGGCGGTCGTCGATGTGGATAACGTTGTCCATATTCTGCAGCAATTCTGCGAGCATTCCTGTTTTGCTTAATGTACACCTCCAACATGTCCTGCCTGCGTATACTGGTCACGTGGCATGTTTCAAATGTACAGTATAGCTCTGACTAAACAAACCATTTTGAAGTTATACGTTTCACTACACTTTATTACGCATTATTCATAGGTTATAACATAACCTCCATATGATAGCTGTTAGTTGGTTGTACACATTCACATAGCCGTATTTATTAGGCTACATAGTACATATCAATGTAATCTAAAAGGGTATGCATTAGGTATTTTAATTTAATTCCTTTGTTAGCTGTATAGATGATATTTTTAAATACTATTGGATATGCCTATTGTATTTAACCTAATTATTTCATATTGACACGTTTCGGCTTTTGTACGCACATGATGTTTACGGAGGACGTCTAGTTGTTTATGGGTACATTGCGTGGAAACGAACAACCGTATCAAAAAATGTCGTGAGGAAGAGCCCACCTCATCTTTTATGTGCATTTCACAGAAGCCATAAAAAATATATCATCCCATTCGACACTCGCATGTTTGTGCGCGGTTTTCGTATTGCGCGTGCGCAGAAACCAACGTAACATATCCCATCCTCCTTAATGAATTAAATATTCGAACTTATATATTCTTACACATTTTCATGCTTAAACATCCCGTACGGTGATACACCGCTCAAACATAACTCGTGAGACACCCTGTCTATATATATATATATATATATATATATATATATATATATATATATATATATATATATATATATATATATATATATATATATATATATATATATATATCAGAGGTGGGCGTTCCGCAATTTAAGTCCGTAATTCCGCAATTGCGGAATATCAAAATAAATTGCGTAATTGCGATTGCAATAATTTGAAAAATGTTGGGGAATTGCAGTTAGCGGAATGCCTATATCATTCCGCAATTTAATTCAGCAATTCCGCAATTAGAGGACTAAAAAAAATTGGAATTTCAGTGGAATGCATAAATTTATAGTCCACAAATTTTGGCCATCTTTGTACCTCTGGCAGCAACACCGAAAAATCGGTATTTTTTACATTCGGTATTTTATTAAAGTTTTTGTAAATAAGTAATAATTAACAAAAACCTAAAGGCTTAAATGCATGAATAAAAGTTTGAAATCAACAATTTATTCTTTTACTTTTATACAAATTTTCTTAAGCTTAAGTTATAATGAATATAATTTATGAAACGTGTCATCACCAAATTTCAGATAAAATGTATTTTACAGTAAACATAAATGATGAATAAAATAATATAACATAACATTGGTACCCAACATCGAAAGTCTAAACAAGTATATATATATATATATATATAACTATATATATATATATATATATATATATATATATATATATATATATATATATATCTCTCGTGCAAATTATTTTGATCTTTTAACGGGAGGAATTCTAGATAACTATCGGTTATTCGGCCGGATAACAATGATATCCGGCCGGATACCGGATAGTCAAAAACTTGGCCGGATAGGCCGGATACCGGATAGTTGCCGGATATCCGGCCCATCCCTACACCTAACATAAGCACCACACATTGAACTCCTGAAAACAACCTGTCATCGCGTGCTTGACCTATTACGCCATCTCGCCTCAAAATCTTGGGGCGCTGACTGCAAGTCCCTTTTACGTCTCTATATCGCCCTAATCCGATCGAAGTTGGACTATTGCTGCGTAGTATATTGTCAGGCCTCCCCCAACCCTATTACACCTGTTAGGTCCCATCCAAAATGAGGCGATCCGTATCTCCACTAGAGCCTTCCGATCGTCCCCCAGGGTGAGCCTTGAAGTTGAATCCGATGTGATGCCACTCTCTCCGAAGGGAATACATCATGTCACAAGTTATCTTCGCTTTCAAACCCCAATACAATCTGCTCTGACACCGATTCTGCGAAAGATACCTCAGAATCCTCCTTACTCTCCATTTACAAACACAGTTTATAGCATCTTTAATTTCGTCAACATTCCTTTGCAAAAGTTGCTGTCGTTCTTTTATGATGAAGGCCATACACCTTGGCTATTCCCTGCTCCCACCATCTGTCTGGTCCTGACCTCTCTCCAAATCTAACCACCCCTCTGTCTTGTTAAAGGCATTATTCTTGTCTCATTCCGCAATTCATGGTGGATTTACTCCAGTGTTTACTGACGGCTCTAAAACAGGGGACAGTGTCGGTGCGTCTGCTGTCTTTCCTGCCCGCAACCTCTCCCATACCCTCCCCCCTCATGCTTCAATTTTTACGGCAGAACTAATGGCTATTAATGGTTGCCCTCTCTCGGATTTTATTCCTTAATCAAGACCACTCTTATGTCACTTATTCAGATTCGCTCAGCTTCCCTATTCTAAAAAAAAAAAAAGTGATATTTGCTGTACAACAGTTTCTTCGGCTGCTCCACTATCCACTATCATAAAAAAAAAAAATTACACTACGTTAGACCTCCTCTCACGTAGGGGTAAATGGCAACGAAATCGCTGACAGAGAGGCCAGAATGGCCTTCTCCTCTTTCCGTAGCTGTTCTAGGTACTTCCCGGATGCCATTCGACAAGGTCACCTCCCATCAGCTGATTATTATCCTGCTCTCTGACAAGGCTTCCAGTCTTACTGGCAGGAGTGGTGGGTGAGGGACTAGCGAGGGGTGAAACTTAGAAATTCAAAGCCAAACATTTGTGAGTGGTCTTCCTTTCACTGAGTAAAGCGCTGCACGGTGATACTTTCACGCCTCCGCAATGGCCACACCAAAGCCACTCACAGTCATTACATGTCACAGGATCCTCACATCTGCAATTTTTGCCGTCGCCATACCCCGCAATCTGCTCACTATATCTTCATTGATTTTCCTCAACTTTACCACATTCGCTGTCGTCATTTTCCTGCTTTATGGTCAATAACACATTAAAGGTTATCCCATATATTGTCTGAATATTCTTCACAATATATAATTTTGTAACGAAATATAAGGACACAATATATAATTTAGACATCTATTATATCCCTATTATTTGATATTATTTATTATCTTATTTTAAATTTTCTTTTTGTGACATTTAAAATAAGTATTACAAAAAAAAAAAAATATATATATATATATATATATATATATATATATATATATATATATATATATATATATATATATATATATATATACATTTCTGCCCCTGGCCCACCTTATTGGAGGGGCCACACCGCCTCCAGAAAGCCGGCCACCGCTCTTGGGCGGTTCCACAGGTCAAGAATAGAAGTTACAGCAAAGGTGGTACGGGGAGCGTCGAGGGCGGGGCACTCCAGAAAAGTGCTCCATTGTGTCCAGGGATATACGACATCTAGTGCAGATGGGGATATAACGTTGTGGTTGAAAATTTATATTGCATAAGATTTGGGTGGTGGCCTGATCTGCTCCGGGCGAGGTTAATTTGGTTTCTTCTGGACAGTGATTCTTCTGTAGGGGAGATGTTTGGGGATGGGGTGTTTAATAGATTGTTATTGGGGTGATTTTGTAGATATGTGTTAGTTAATTGTGTATGGATGTGAGAGAGCCAAGACCTATTTGGGGGTGGGGGAGGAATGTTGTTGTAGATGTCATTATAAAGTTTGGCTGGTGAGGAGGGGGGGTTGGAGAGTATTTGGTGGCATGGATGGGTTGGATTGAGTGTTTTCTGGAAAAATTGTGTCCCTACCATGTTCAAGTGGGTGTTCCGATATATATATATATATATATATATATATATATATATATATATATATATATATATATATATATATATATATATATATATATATATATATATATTCTTATTTCTATATATATTCTTCTTCATCTTCCTCTTTTCCCGAAGACTGGGGGTAAGGGGCGTATCAATCATCGGAATAGAAAAGCAGTAGAAGAACATTACAAAAGTCGAAAAGAAAGCCCAGCCTTTCCGCCCCCTCTGTACCATTAATTAGTGAGAACTCGTCACAGACAGAAAATCCACCGTAGAGCTTCACGGGACCGAGACGGACCCTCACTGTAAATCGTCAGTGTAAGGGTTCATCCCTTCCCAGGTGGGCAACAACCATACCCCCTCACAAAACCCGCCATTCCACTCCTATTGTTTCTTCTCCCCTCTACCAAACTCACATTTCTCTCAATCCAGACATTCGTTAACTGACTCAATCCACTTTTTCTTCGGTCTCCTAGCTGGTCGGTTCCCAACACCTTCGCCACTATATATCCGCTTAACCAACCGACTATCATTCATCCTTTCCACATGACCAAACCATCTCAACATACTTTCATTTATTCTCTCATTTGCCCCTTTCTTCCCACACCACACAACTCTCTAATGTTCATTCCCTCATTTTATCATTCTTCTCACCCCCTAAATTGTCCATCTGAACACATTGAACTTTAGATCTATATTTATTATTCCATAGTCTCACTACTATATACAATAACACAGGTAACAACAGACCCTCATGAACCTAGAGCACTCAAGACTTAGTTCCTTTACATTCACCAACAGTTTGGTACCAACAACCTTCCAAGCCATTCCTACAACTTTCCTACTTTACACTGCATCATCAGTTTCCTTCTCATCCAACACATACCCAAAATATTTAAACTCAGACACCCATTTCAGCTGCTCATCCATCACCTGCTTCACACTGGACTGTCTCACTTACAACCATAACCTTACTCTTGTCTACGTTTTACTTTCAAACCCCCTCCTTTTACACACCCTGCAAATCTCTCTACCAATCTCTCAAACTCTACTCAGAATTCCTCAAAACCAAATCATTCACATATAATAGGTAGGGCACCCTCCACTCATGTCCATTCTCCATCCACCATTTTCTGCCACCCCCACCTCTAATTCTTTCACCAACCAGATCCATATACAAATTGAATAACCAAGGGAGACGCCAACACAACCTGCCTCACTCCTTCGCTATTAATACTAAATCAATAACTTTTGACACCAATTATTCTTACACACGCCTCACTATCGTCATACATACTTTTGATTCCTTCAGAAGCCTACCACCAACACCATATATCACTAACACCTGCCATAGATCTTCCCTATTAACCCTATCATACGCCTGTTGCAAATCCATATCCCTCATTTTCTCAATCATTTGTTTCAATGTAAAGATTTGATCCACACATCCTCTACCACTCCTAAACGCACCTTGTTCTTCACCAATCAGTCCTTCAGTCACTCGACGCACTCTTTCGACCAAAATACCAGCATATATCTTCCCTACAACAGTCAATAAAACTAAATTTCCCCTCAAATTTCCCATTTCCTTGTCTCCCTTACCACTGCTCATAAAAATTTTATTGTGCTCTCAATCCCCTGAGACCCATACTCTCAAAAGGCTGTTACACAACTTCCAAATCCAATCAATCACCATCTCGCCTCCGTTCTTGATCATTTCACCAGTAATTTCATCTATACCTGCAGATTTACCATTCTTCAACTTTCTCACTCTGCCCATTACCTCCTCCTTGCTAATGACCTCTCATCCCCAAAATACCTATTCCTTCTTGCACCATCAAACCCACACATTCACTATCACCTCTTCATTACTGCCAATATTATGCAGATTTTCGAAGTGTTCTTTCCACACTCCCCTCACATCCATTTCATCAGTTACAAAAACACCATCACTATTCATTATTCTAAGCAGATTCCCCTTATTCTCATTCTTAACCTCCTTCCTTCAAAAAGAGCTTCCTATTTCCTTATAAGTCCCCATTCATCTCCTTCCAAACTGTTCATTTACCTCTTCTTTTCTCCTACGTATGCACCTTTTAGTATTTCTTTTTCCTCCTTATATAATTCCAAGCATCTTTCTTTTGAAACTTCATCATTTGATTTTAGTACATTCAACCACGCTTCTTTTACTTTTAACTGCTTGCATCACCTCTTCATTCCACCACTCACTGTTAACATTCTTACTTATTACTTTTAGCACATCCACATATTTCTTTTGCACTACTATAACAACCACTTCCTTCATTTGCTTCCAGATTTGTTCAGTTTCTACTTGACTTACATTACAACTGTTTACTTGCGAGCGCTCTTACATACTTATCCTTATTACCTTGTTCACTTAACTTCTCTCTTAATTTTACCCACTTCCTTCTGTATCACCTTCCTCTCCATCCAAGCCCCCACTAACTTAATTTTACACAGAACAACATAATGATCCGATAATCCCATTCCTAAACCCCTCACTGATTTAACATCCAACACATACTTCAACATCTTCTTCTTCACCAACACAAAATCAATCATACTTTTCACATCGATACCATCTCTACCTACACCAACTCTAGTATACTTATGGATACTCTTGTGTTTAAAGAAAGTATTACTTACAGTTCAACACATTACAGAGAAATCAATCACCTTCCTACCATTCTCATTTTCTCTCGACACCCCAAAACCACCTTTTATACCATCCCTTTTTTTGATCACCTATCCAACCATTCAGTCCCCCAACACTATCAAATCAATCTGAAGCTCCTACTCACGCCATCCAAAACATCTTTCAGATTATCCAAAAAAATCGTACTCTCTTCAGCGTTTCCCTCAGATGGACCATACGTTACAACCACACATACTCTGACCTTTTCAAACTTAAATTTAACCATTAGAATTATAGGACTCACACACACAAAGTCTACCATAGCTCTGTACCACAAGTCATTCATCAAAATTGCAACTTTCTCTCCCCCTCTCATTCCTTTCCACAAAAGCACACACACATTTCACACCACGCCACACCACTCATTTTCACCGTTTCCTTTCATCTTTGTTTCAGTCACAGCGAGCAAATCAAATTTGCCCTTTCTAAATACATCTATCACCTCTCTCCTCTTCTCCTCATCATTTATTCCTCTGACATTCCATGTACCCATACGATTCATACACATTTCTCCGAAAGATGAAGATTGCGTTTACGTGATCCACGACAACTTCTCCGATTCCTGCATTAGTATTCCTAGCAAGAGGTAAGTGGTAGTGGGCAGCCAACCTAACTACCACCGTCCCTTAGTCGCCTTCTACGACACGCAGGACATACGATGTGGGCAATTCTTTCTCCCCCACACACAGGGATTTTATATATATATATATATATAACTACTATATATATATATATATATATATAATATATATATATATATATATATATATACTATTCTTTAACTATATATATATATATATATATATATATATATATATATATATATATATATATATATATATATATATATATTTTTCTTCTTTCTTCACCTTCCTCTTTTCCCCAAAATTGGGGGTAGGTGCTGTACAAGCATCGGAAAGAAAAGCAGTAGGAGAACATGACAAGCGTCGAAAAGAAAGCCCAGCCTTACCGGCCCCCTCTGTACCATTAATTGGTGAGCTCGTCACAGACAGAGAAAATCCACCCTAGAGCATCATAGGACCGCGACGGACCCTCACACTATGGTAAATCATCAATGTAGGGGTTCATCCCCTGGCCCAGGTGGGCCACAACCATGCCCCATACAAAACCCGCCATTCTCTCTTATTATGCACCTTTGTCTCGCCTCTGCCAAACTCCATGCACATTTCTCTCCTTCAGACATTCGTTCACCGACTCAATCAACTTTCTTTTCTTGGGTCTCCCAGCCGGTCGGTTCCAAAACACTCTCCACTATACATCCGCTTAACCAACCGACTATCATTCATCCTTTCCACATGACCAAACCATCTCAACATACTTTCATTTATTCTCTCATTTACCCCTTTCTTCACACCACACCACTCTCTAATACGTTTATTCCTCATTTTATGTTTCACACCTAGCATGCCCCTAGATTGTCCATCTGAACACATTGAACTTTGGATCTATACTTCTTTATTCCAGACCATAGTCTCTCACTACCATACAATAACACAGGTAACAACATGCCCTCATGTAGGACCTAGCGCACTCAAGACTTAGGTCCCTTTACATTCACCAACGATTTAATTGCACCAGCCACCTTCCTGCCATTCACAACTTTCCTACTACACTCTGCATCATCAGTTCCCTTCTCATCCAACACATACCCTAAATATTTAAACTCAGACACTTGCTGCCCATCATCTAACATAACTTCACACTGAGGACTGTCCTCACTCACAACCATAACCTTACTCTTATCGTTTACTTTCAAACCCCTTCTTTAACTCACCCTGCCAAATCTCTTCGATCAATCCCCTCAACCTCTCTTCAGATTCAGACACCCAGAACCAAATCATCAGCGTACAATGGTAGGGCAACCTCCACTCCTCTCCATTCTCCATCATTCTAACACCATTTCCTGCCATCCCACCTCGAATTCTTTCATAACCCCATCCATATACACATTGAATAACCAAGGAGACATAACACAACCCTGTCTCACTCCGCTATTAATCCTAAACCAATCACCATTGACACCATTTATTCTTACACACGCTTCACTATCGTCATACATGCATTTGATTCCATTCCCACCACCACTAACACACCATATATCACTATTACCTGCTAAAGCTTCCTATTAACTCTATCATACGCCTGTTGTAAATCCATAAAACCTTAAATATAATTTATTCCTCTTCTCCCTCATTTTCTCAATCATTCGTTTCAATATCGAATTTGATCCACACATCCTCTACCACTCTAAACGCACCTTGTTCTTAATCAGTCCCTCAGTCACTCGACACTCTTTCGACCAAAATGCCAGCATACCTTCCCTACAACACTCAATAAACTTATTCCCCTATAATTTCTACAGTTCCCCTTTTCTCCCTTACCCTTATACAAGGGTACTAATACCGCTCTCCTCCAATCCCTTGGAACTATACCCTCCATAAACGCTTTATTACACAACTTCCAAATCCAATCAATCACCATCCATACTCCAAACTTGATCATTTCACTAATATTTTCATCCCTATAGTTTTATATATATATATATATATATATATATATATATATATATATATATATATATATATATATATATATATATATATATATATATATATATATAGAGAATTCACTTCCCCCTTGAGGTTATAAAATGAAGAATAGAAGCTAATTAATTTTAATTGTAAATTCACATGGAAATTAAGATATGCTGAAAGTCAGGGAAATTCCCTGAAATTCCAAAAAAGTCAGGGAAATTTTAAAATTTCAAAACATTTGAAGAATGATCCATGGACCAAGTTGCATATTTTTGATATATTTTTTTTCCTTACTGTATAATTGTGGAATAAGAGATGTATTTGAATAAAAGATGTATTTGAATGACATTCCATAAATCTACTTCTATCCTGTTTCTTTCTATTTTTAGTTCACTATTACCTACTATTCTTCCTATTCTGTTCATAGAGGTTGTTCCAAATTCATCCTTTTGATTGAAGGTGATTGGTGTATGGATGTGTTTTAGACTGTTTAACTTATGACTTAATCTGTTTATATCTTTTTCTTTTTAGGGATTTATACTTTTTAAGGTGTTTTTTTTTTTGTGAGGTTTGAAGAAGTGATTTTGGATTTTTGTGCAGTTGAAGGTATTTATTATTTATTTATAAAATGATTTCAAACAAAAAAACTAACTTTAACGACCAGTGGTTGGACGTCAAACTGAACCCCACAGTTTATCAGGTGGTTGGGTAAAGGACCTGATAGTTCCAAGGCATACTGTAAAGTATGTAAAAAGAACTTTGATCTATCTAACATGGGGCGCCAAGCCAAAGTTTCACATTCAAGAATGGAAACTCATTTGAATTTAATCTAAACTCAGCAGGACCAACCATCATTGAAAAACTTTTTCGCTATGTGTTCTAATAATACAAATATTAGTGAAAGTGTGTGCACTGAAAATTATGCCATTCCATCAACTTCTAATCATACTCAACCGATTGTAAATGACCCTGAGTGTTCTATTATTAACCAAACAAAAATCAGTTTATCAATCAGTTTCATCTTTTGCATTAAAGATGATGTTACAAGGATCTGAAATAGTATGGGCATTAAAGGTGGTGGATGATAAAATGTCTTTAAACTTGTGTGCAGATATAGGGGAAACATTTAAATTAATGTTTCCAGATAGTGCTGTAGCTTCAAATTTTAAAATGGGCCCGATGAAATGTAAATATGTGATTAACTATGGACCTGCTTCCTTAGAAAGCAAAAAGCACAATACACTCTACTTTGCATTGAAGCTCATTCTACCCTTGAATTAAAAATTTTTTTGGATGGTGATTGTCTTTTTAAGAGACTTGATTAGTTTTTTTCTTCTACATGGGAATCAATGTTATATGGAATTGTGGCAAATTATTAAGTTAGGACTGTTTTTGCATGGAAATGCGACAGTGGAAGGGGGGTTCTATAAATTAAGCAATTTTAGTGGAGAATCTGAAAGAACATAGTCTGATTTCTCAAAGAACAGTGCACAATGCTATAAGATCTCATGAAAGTATTCATAAAGTTCCTATCACTCAATAAATGTTGACAAATGTAAGAGCTGCCCATAGGAGATATGAAGAACATCTCAGAGTCAAAACAGAAGAAGAGAATAAAAAGGTTGAAAAAAGAAAATTATTCATACAGATCTCTAAACTTGAAGAGCAGAGAAAGATGTCAAAACTGAAAGCTTTGACAGAAGAAGACGCTATAAAATCAAAAATTCAGATGCTTGAGAAGAAAAAGTTAACCTAATCTCCCATTTAGAACTTTTGTGATCACAGTGGACGTTAGTCACCTAGTCCATTAATGTAAGCTTTTAATTTATTTCCTTTTTCTATAAATAAAACTGTTTACTTTTGGAAAAAATAAAAAAGGGGTGCGTTGGATGGCTATAAGGAAGGTATAGGCTGATTACTAAAAAAATAAAATATTTTTTTAAATTCATCCATGATGATGAACAGTTTCTAAAGTAAATTTTCAATAATTTAATGTATGAACTGAGTAAATAGGCTACAATAATGATTAATAGATATTTTATACGCCAAAAGTAACGAACACGCTGGTCAGGGAAAATTTGCGAATTTGGTCAGGAAAGGTCAGGAGATAAAAATTAGAAAATTTCCAATTATGCTTACAATATATATATATATATATATATATATATATATATATATATATATATATATATATATATATATATATATATATATATATATATATATATATATATATATATATATATATATATTTATATATATATATATATATATATATATATATATATATATATATATATATATATATATATATATATATATAAAAAAAACATATATATATATATATATATATATATATATATATACTTTAACGTAGTGTAATATTTACTTATAAGAAAAGCCCTTGGATATATAAAAAAGTTTATTAACAAAACATATGGACACTATAAAATAATAAACACTTTATTTTACAAAGATAAAATAACCCCTGTAAGAGGGGGGGGGAACTAGCTTTCACCTCGAACACGCGAGGCCTCTTCAGGTTTTGGAATAACATTTTTTATTTTAGTTGGTCTTTTTATGTTCATTGCACTGTTGAAATATTTTGATGTTTTTAAATATTCGTTGAGGATGAAATCTATTTTCACTTCACCAGGAATTTTATTGAAATTATCAATATTGTAGATACAAAACGACTCCATAATTTTTCGATGACTTGTGTGACTGATATTAGTGACAGGATTGATACTATTTATATTGATCTGATGATTGAAGGTGCGTCTATGAAAAGTTAAGGCTGAGTTGGTACTATCTATATTAAGATCATTTGTATGTTGGTATTTCCTCCTCTGCAAATCGACGGACTCCCCGATATAGGTAAGGTTACAAGTACTACAAGGAATATGATAAATACAACTTTGGGAAAGGTTCTTTTTATCTTTAGGTGGCTTTAAAATATTTTTCAGAATAATGTTATTAGATTGTATCAGATTGATATTTTTTGGTAAAATTTTCTCATTTAAACAAATATTACATATGATTAGTGAATAAACCATTTTTATGTAACCAAAGTCTGCACTGGAAATATATATATATATATATAATATATATATATATATATATATATATATATATATATATATATATATATATATATATATATATATATATATAATATATATTATATATTTTCTAAAAAAATTTGCATGTAACTTGTTCAAATAAGTAGTGATGAAAAACAATATTGACCTACAAGTAGCTCGTTTCTTTTTTAGTGCCAATATCAGATATATCAGTGCAAATCTTGAATAAAATGCAACTAGGCTCACTACTGATAAAACATAAAATAGTTGTTATTATTGCATATTGCTTGAAAATAACAGCAAATAAAGACTTGCGGCTGGGTTGCAATTTTTTTTTTTTTAGTGAAAATAAATTTTAATGCCAACACTATATATATATATATATATATATATATATATATATATATATCGTATATATATATATATATATATATATATATATATATATACTATATATATATATATATATATATATATATATAT
>JABUQX010138639.1:27500-30000 GCA_015478945.1 Trachelipus rathkii
TATATATATTATATATATATATATACATATATATATATATATATATTATTATTATTATATTATATATTATATTATTACATATATATACATACAGCATATTATTACATATATATATATATATATATATATTATTATTATATATATATATAATTTATATATATATATATATATATATATATATATATATATATATATATATATATATATATATATGTTCTTTTCCGTTAAAGCCCCCACATCGATATATCGATTATTTTATTAAACTATCGATCCCTATTTTTTTAATAAAAATTTGAAGTTCATTTTCATTTATTTTTTTTTTACTTTTTATGTTTTTATATTTTTAAAATTTTTTATTTTCAAAAATGTAATAAATAAAATTTAAATAAAAATATGAACTAAAATTACGGTTTTCCTTAAATTTTCACATTACAATTTTAGGACTATTAAAAGTACGTTTTTTCTTAAATTTTAACATTTTAAATTTAGGTTAGGTTAGGTTAGCTGTGTAAGTTAACCTAACCTAAAACAAAAATTAAATAATAATAACTGAAACCATTATTGGGATTTACAAAATTTTCTGCATGATTCACACTTAAATGTTTACAATCCATGTTTTTGATTTTTGAAATATCATTGTAGGCTCCCCAGCAATGAAAGAATGAATGCATAAATTATTATTTCATTTTATTAAATTTGTTTTGAAAATAAAAAAATTTTAAAATATAAAAATATAAAAAGACAAAAACAATAAATGAAAATGAACTTCACATTTTTATAAAAAAAATTATTATATTTATTAAATAAAATAATAGGGATCGATAGTTTAATGAAATAATCGATATATCGATGTGGGGGCTTTAACAGAAAAAAAAAATATATATATATATATATATATATATATATATATATATATATATATATATATATATATATATAAAATATATATATATATATATATATATATATATATATATATATATATATATATATATATATATATATAACAATATCAAAATCCTTTGAACTCATTAATTAGTTTGTTTTTAATTTCTTTTGTTTTGTTTTTTTTCTGTATTTTTTATTCGTTTTTTTTTCTCTTTATATAATGGTTGAAGTTTTATATAAATATGTAGATTATATGAGAGTTGAACAAAAGATTGAGATTGATTGGTTGAAAGGTTTATTTTTATTTATTTCTTCATCTTCTTCTTTCATAATAATAATAATAATAATAATAATAATAATAATAATAATAATAATAATAATAATAATAATAATAATAATAATAATAATAATAATAATAATAATAATAATAATGATGAGAAATAATAATAATGATGTTGATAGTAAATATATATATATATATATATATATATATATATATATATATATATATATATATATATATATATATATATATATATATATATATATATATATATATATATATATATATATATATAAACTTTATTCTGCAAACACGCAGTAAGAATTGAAACATATAAAGGACATATTTAAAAACCTACATTACCCAGAAACAATATACTACAGGGCACTTAATAAAGCAAAGAAATCTTTTTATGGACACACGCAAGAAAATAACCCCGAAACAGAGGGGGAAAAAAGATTTATATCAATATTCCCACTGAAGAAACAAATAATTATAAGAAATTACTACCACAAAATATACACCCTGTAAAAAACATAAATAAATTGAAGACAATTTTACAAGGAAAATCTAACAACAACTCAACTCAAGCTCAACCCATTCCAGGAATATACAAAATAAAATGTAATTCATGCCCAAACTTTTATATAGGAGAGACTACAGATATGAAAAGGAGAATCTATCAACATAGTTACGACCTTCAGACAGATAACCAAAATTCCGCTCTTGTCAAACATAGGAACCTAATCAATCATCATATTGATACAAGAAACTACCAAATCATTCAAAAAAACGGAAACTTATATAAAAGAAAATTGATAGAAAGCTTGCTTATTTTTAACACAAAGTCACAACATATGAATGCAATAGAAGGAGAAATAAAAATGGATCCAGTACTCAATAATATACTACTGACTGAGAAGAAATGGAAGATCATTCTACATAACGTTAAAGACAACCACCCAAGCCCAAATCCGGATAGAAATTAACTATATACAAATCGATTGGAAGCGCACGTACCAGATTGAATAAAGTCAAACAAGACTGTAATGTATTATTTTTATAATTAATCTTGTGTATATAATAAAATAATTTTACAAAATAGGGCTTTACTCTGGATATATATATTACTATATATATATATATATATATATATATATATATATATATATGCATATGTTATATACATATATATATATATATATATATATATATATATATATATATATATAATATATATATATATATATATATATATATATATATATATATATATATATATATATATATATATATATATATATATATATATATACGGTATATATATAT
>JABUQX010138639.1:37500-43483 GCA_015478945.1 Trachelipus rathkii
AATGAGAATAAGAATAAGAATAAGAATAAGAATAAGAATAAGAATAAGAATAAGAATAAGAATAAGAATAAGAATAAGAATAAGAATAAGAAATAATAATAATAATAATAATAATAATAATAATAATAATAATAATAATAATAATAATAATAATAATAATAATAATAATAATAATAATAATAATAATAATAATAATAATAATAATAACGTCGCGGTTTCAACACATAGATAGAAACCATCTAGGGAGGTTTCCTTTCTTTTAACTCTTTCCTTATCCATTTATCCTTTTCCCTTTTTCCCTTCCTACCTCCCATCCTCTTTTCCCTCGTCCCCTCCCTTTCCCTCTTCAATTCTTCCCCTCTCCTCTCCCCTTTCCCCTCTTCCCTCCTTCCTTTCCCTTTCCCCTCTGCCCTTCCTCCCCCTCCTCCTCCCCTTTCCGTCCACTTCCCCTTCTCCCTTCTTCCCTTCTTCCCCCTCCGTTCCCTTCATCCGCTATTGCTCCACTAATAGACTCACTTTCCACAGTTATCCCCTACTGGCCTTTTGCCAGTATCGTTTCTGACACCTCTTCTTTCGCCTCCCTCCCTTTCCTGGGAGAGCTTTCCCTTCTTCCTTCTCTTTCAGTCTTTTTCAATTCTCTTTCCTGCTTTTTTGAAATTGCATTTTTCAATGTAACACATTATTTTTTCAAATGCTGAAAATACCGTTAAAAACTCAATTTTAAGATTTACCAAATAATTTCAAATGTTGAAATTTAGAAAAAATCGTACTTTTAAGAGTTTTAAATTTGTAATGTGAAAATTTAAGAAAAAGCGTAATTTTAGAAGTTAAATTTTTTATTAAAACAGGTTTTCACAACTAATGAAATATTTGGTATATAAAAACAAATATTGAAATTTCATTACAAAAAAACGTCCATTTAGGACACCTAAAACTATTATAAAATTCACTTTTCAGCTTTTTGAAATTGCATTTCAATGAAACATTATTTTTTCAAATGCTGAAAATACCGTTAAAAACTCAATTTTAAGAATCACTGAATAATTTCAAATGTTGAAATTTAGGAAAAATCGTACTTTTATGAGTTCTAAATTTTTAATGTGAAAATTTAAGAAAAAGCGTAATTTTAGAAGTTAAATTTTTTATTAAAACAGGTTTTCACAACTAATGAAATATTTGGTATATAAAAACAAATATTGAAATTTCATTAAAAAACGTCAATTTAAGACACCTAAAACAATTAATAAATTCTCTTTTCTGCTTTTTGAAATTGCATTTCAATGAAACACATTATTTTTTCAAATGCTGAAAATACCGTTAAAAACTCAATTTTAAGATTTAACAAATAATTTCAAATGTTGAAATTTAGGAAAAATTGTACTTTTAAGAGTTCTAAATTTGTAATGTGAAAATTTAAGAAAAAGCGTAATTTTAGAAGTTAAAATTTTTTATTAAAACAGGTTTTCCACAACTAAATAAAATATTTCGTATATAAAAAACAATTAATAGAAATTTTATTAAAAAAACGTCTTTACGACACCTAAAACTATTAATAAATTCGTTTTCTGCTTTTTGAAATTGCATTTCAATGAAAACATTATTTTTCCAAAAAAATGCTGAAACTCTGTAAAAAACTCTAATTTTAAGAATTAACCCAAATAATTTTCAAAAAATGGGGTTGAAAATGTTGGGATCCGGGTACTTTTAGAAGTCTAAAAATTTGTAATGTGAAAATTTAAGAAAAAGCCTAATATTTAAAAAGTTAAAATTTTTTATTAAACAGGTTTTCACAACTAATGAAATATTTGGTATATAAAAACAAATATTGAAATTTCATTAAAAAACGTCAATTTAAGACACCTAAAACTATTAATAAATTCGCTTTTCAGCTTTTTGAAATTGCATTTCAATGAAACACATTATTTTTTCAAATGCTGAAAATACCGTTAAAAACTCAATTTTAAGGAATAACAAAATAATTTCAAATGTTGAAATTTAGGAAAAATCGTACTTTTAAGAGTTCTAAATTTGTAATGTGAAAATTTAAGAAAAAGCGTAATTTTAGAAGTTAAAATTTTTTATTAAAAGAGAGTTTCACAACTAATGAAATATTTGGTATATAAAAACAAATATTGAAATTTCATTACAAAACGTCAATTTAAGACACCTAAAACTATTAATAAATTCTCTTTTCAGCTTTTTGAAATTGCATTTCAATAAAACATTATTTTTTCACATACTTAAAAATAACCGTTAAAAACTCAATTATTTGTAATGTGACTGGGAATAATTCAAATGTTGAAAATTTAGGAAAAATCGTACTTTTATGAGTTCTAATTTTAATGTGAAAAATTTAAGATAAAAAGCGTAATTTTAGAAGTTAAATTTTTTTATTAAAACAGGTTTTCACAACTAATGAAATATTTGGTATATAAAAACAAATATTGAAATTTCATTAAAAAACGTCAATTTAAGACACCTAAAACAATTAATAAATTCTCTTTTCTGCTTTTTGAAATTGCATTTCAATGAAACACATTTTTTTTTCAAATGCTGAAAATACCGTTAAAAACTCAATTTTATGATTTACCAAATTAATTTCAAAATGTTGAAACTTTAAGGGAAAAATCGTCTTTTAGAGTCTAAATTTGTAATGTGAAAATTTAAGAAAAAGCGTAATTTTAGAAGTTAAATTTTTTATTAAAACAGGTTTTCAACAATATTAAATTTGGTATATATAAACAATATTGAAATTTCATTAAAAAACGTCAATTTTTGACACCTAAAACAATTAATAAATTCTCTTTTCAGCTTTTTGAAATTGCATTTCAATGAAACACATTATTTTTTCAAATGCTGAAAATACCGGTAAAAACTCAATTTTAAGATTTACCAAATAATTTCAAATGTTGAAATTTAGGAAAAATCGTAATTTTAGATTCTAAATTTGGTAATGGTGAAAATTTAAGGAAAGAGTAATTTAGACAAGTTAAATTTTTTTTTAGTTGTTTAACAAAAGGGGGGTTTTTTTTTTAAACAAAACAAATATTTACTAAAAAAAAAATAATTGATTTTAAAAATTTCTTAAAAAAACGTCAATTTAAGACACCTAAAAACTATTAATTCCGTTTCCTGCTTTTGAAATTGCATTTCAATGAAACAATATTCATCCTTGAAAAATCTGTAAAAACTCAATTTTAAGATTTACCAAATAATTTCAAATGTTGAAATTTAGGAAAAATCGTACTTTTAAGAGTTCAAAATTTTTAATGTGAAAATTTAAGAAAAAGCGTAATTTTAGAAGTTAAAATTTTTTATTAAAACAGGTTTTCACAACTAATGAAATATTTGGTATATAAAAACAAATATTGAAATTTCATTAAAAAACGTCAATTTAAGACACCTAAAACTATTAATAAATTCACTTTTCTGCTTTTTGAAATTGCATTTCAATGAAACACATTATTTTTTCAAATGCTGAAAATACCGTTAAAAACTCAATTTTAAGATTTACAAAATAATTTCAAATGTTGAAATTTAGGAAAAATCGTACTTTTAAGAGTTCTAAATTCGTAATGTGAAAATTTAAGAAAAAGCGTAATTTTAAAAGTTAAATTTTTTTATTAAAACAGGTTTTCAAAACTAATGAAATATTTGGTATATAAAAACAAATATTGAAATTTCATTAAAAAACGTCAATTTAAGAAATCTAAAACTATTATTAAATTCACTTTTCAGTCTTTTTTGAAATTGGCATTTTAATGGAAACCCATATTGTTTTTAAAAATGCTGAAAATACCGTTAAAAACTCAATTTTAAGATTTACCAAATAATTTCAAATGTTGAAATTTAGAAAAAATCGTACTTTTAAGAGTTCTAAATTTGTAATGTGAAAATTTAGGAAAAAGCGTAATTTTAGAATTTAAAATTTTTTATTAAAAGAGTTTCACAACTAATGAAATATTTGGTATATAAAAACAAATATTGAAATTTCATTAAAAAACGTCAATTTAAGACACCTAAAACTATTAATAAATTCACTTCTCAGCTTTTTGAAATTGCATTTCAATGAAACACATTATTTTTTCAAATGCTGAAAATACCGTTAAAAACTCACTTTTTAAGATTTACCAAATAATTAATGTGAAAATTTAAGAAAAAGCGTAATTTTAGAAGTTTAAATTTTTAATGTGAAAATTTAAGAAAAAGCGTAATTTTAGAAGTTAAAATTTTTTATTAAAACAGGTTTTCACAACTAATGAAATATTTGGTATTTAAAAACAAATATTAAAATTTCATTAAAAAACGTCAATTTAAGACACCTAAAACAATTAATAAATTCTCTTTTCTGCTTTTTGAAATTGCATTTCAATGAAACACATTATTTTTTCAAATGCTGAAAATACCGTTAAAAACTCAATTTTTAGAATTACCAAATAATTTCAAATGTTGAAATTTAGGAAAAATCGTACTTTTAAGAGTTCTAAATTTGTAATGTGAAAATTTAAGAAAAAGCGTAATTTTAGAAGTTAAAATTTTTTATTAAAACAGAGTTTCACAACTAATGAAATATTTGGTATATAAAAACAAATATTGAAATTTCATTACAAAACGTCAATTTAAGACACCTAAAACTATTAATAAATTCACTTTTCAGCTTTTTGCAATTGCATTTCATGAAACATTATTTTTTTCAAATGCTGAAATACCGTTAAAAACTCAATTTTAAGATTTACCAAATAATTTCAAATGTTGAAATTTAGGAAAAATCGTACTTTTATGAGTTCTAAATTTGTAATGTGAAAATTTAAGAAAAAGCGTAATTTTAGAAGTTAAAATTTTTTATTAAAACAGGTTTTCACAACTAATGAAATATTTGGTATATAAAAACAAATATTGAAATTTCATTAAAAAACGTCAATTTAAGACACCTAAAACAATTAATAAATTCTCTTTTCTGCTTTTTGAAATTGCATTTCAATGAAACACATTATTTTTTCAAATGCTGAAAATACCGTTAAAAACTCAATTTTATGATTTACCAAATAATTTCAAATGTTGAAATTTAGGAAAAATCGTACTTTTAAGAGTTCTAAATTTGTAATGTTGAAAATTTAAGAAAAGCGTAATTTTAGAAGTTAAAATTTTTTTATTAAAACAGGTTTTCACAACTAATGAAATATTTGGTATATAAAAACAAATATTGAAATTTCATTAAAAACCGTCAATTTAAGACAATATCACATTCTAAATGCATCTTTTCTGCTTTTTAAAAATTGCATTTCAATGAAACACATTATTTTTTCAAATGCTGAAAATACCGTTAAAAACTCAATTTTAAGAATTACCAAATAATTTCAAATGTTGAAATTTAGGAAAAATCGTACTTTTAAGAGTTCTAAATTTGTAATGTGAAAATTTAAGAAAAAGCGTAATTTTAGAATTAAATTTTTTTTATTAAAACAGGTTTTCACAACTAATGAAATATTTGGTATATAAAAACAAATATTGAAATTTCATTAAAAAACGTCAATTTAAGACACCTAAAACTATTAATAAATTCGCTTTCCTGCTTTTTGAAATTGCATTTCAATGAAACACATTATTTTTTCAAATGCTGAAAATCCTGTAAAAAACTCAATTTTAAGAATTACCAAATAATTTCAAATGTTGAAATTTAGTAAAAATCGTACTTTTAAGAGTTCTAAATTTGTAATGTGAAAATTTAAACAGAAAAAGCGGTAATTTTAGGAGAAGTTAAATTTTTTTATTTAGACAGGTTTTCACAACTAATGAATATTTGGTATTTAAAACAAATATGAAATTTCATTAAAAACGTCCAATTTAAGACATCTAAAAACTATTAATAATAAATTCCCTTTTCAGCTTTTTGAAATTGCATTTCAATGAAACACATTATTTTTTCAAGTGCTTTTGAAAAAATAATGTGTTTCATTGAAATGCCATTTCAAAAAGCAGAAAA
>JABUQX010138640.1:0-25000 GCA_015478945.1 Trachelipus rathkii
GGGCGAAGGGGGGCATAGTAATCGTCCGCTCTGTGCGGACTTATTCACGTCGTATGAGATCATACTAATAAAAAGGATTAATAAGGAAAAATATTCAAGAGCGCTTGAAATGATATTTGTTCAAATATATATATGCATTTATGGTTAACTAGTCTTTGCATCTCCTACGTGCTAAATGATAATAGGGTATTATAATAGGTCAATCACAGCGTAACTGATCTTATTGATCGAGAATTCATATAATTTAAATAAATAGTAAAATTTTAAATGAGAGTGTTAATATTTATTTTGTACCTAAATAAGAAATAATTTATTTATTTTAAATAGTTTTAATTAACTTCCATGCAACAAATGTATATAGAAAACAAAAGGATAGATGAGTAGATGTTGATATTAATATATAGATTTATTTCTAAGTTAGTCAGTCGAGTCTTAGAGAGCTGGTTGAATATATAATATATATAGTATATAAAGTATTATAAATTATAATTATAATATATCTAATATATATATTATATTAATAATAATATAATCTATATTATAATATATATTATCATATATATATATAGTATATATATATATATATAATAATATTAAATATATAATATTATATATTGTGGCTAATAATTATCAGAAACGTATATTTTTTGTCTGGGGCCGAAAAAATGTCTGAGAATACGACATATATAATATTATATAGTATATATATATATCATAATTATTATTTATATTAATACAATATATATTATATATTATATAGTATATATATAATATATATATATATTAAATATATTAATAATAATATAAAATATATTAATATAATATAATATATAATATATATATAAGTATATATATTTATTATATGATTTTATATATATCTATATATATATTAATATATATAAAATATATAATATATATATATTATATATTAATATTATATAGTATATACTAATATATATATATATATTAATATAGTAATTATAATAATATTAATAATAATTTATATAATATATAATATATATATATTATTATTAATATACTATATATATAAATATATGATATATTATAATATTATAATATATTATATATAATATATTATAATATAATATATAGAATATAATTAATATATAATAATATAATATATATTATATAATTAATATAATATATATATATATTGAATTAATTATTATAAACATAAATGAATGCAAATAAAAAAAAAAAAAAAAAAAAAAATATCATGTGGTATTTTACCCTCTTAAAGAAAAGGTTCATATTTTCTTATAGTGTATTGCTTCGATCGGGTACTGTGTATGGTGTGACATAATGGTTTAGATCATATTCTAATTATCCGGGATAATTTCTAGTAATAATTAAGCATATTATCATAAATACTTAAGATGTATATCAGTATATATATATATATTTAGTAACACTATATATACAGCAAGCATTCCAATAAAAACATTTTATCGATAATTATAATAGATATAATAATTAATAATATATAGATATAGAATTGAATATAATAATAATTAATAATAATATAATAATATAATAAATAATAATATATATAATATATATATAATAATAATAATACTATTATTATAACATTAATAATGAAATAAATTATATATATAAACGATTATAAAATAGATATAATATATTAAATATAAATATAATAAATGATATAATAAATAATAATTTAATATTAATAATAATAAAAATAATAAAATATAAATAATAATAAAATAAGAATAAAATATAATAATGAAATATTAATATTAATTAAATTACACTAATTAATCATATTACTGAATATTTAGATGGTTAATATTATATAGATTTAAGTATGAAAAGGAATAAGTAATGAAAGCTCATCTTAAAACTAATACCAACATATATTAATTAATGTAATGTATCATTATTATTTAAGAAGATTCTTATCCTGCCTTCCTACTCTATAGTTCTCCGAACTGGACTATATTTATATATTTAAAACTTATTTAACATTATATAACTGAAACGGTAAGTTTACATCTCTGATGGAACATTTACAGTATAAACGCATCGGTTTTGTATAAATATGTAATTATTATGTTACTTCGGAAATAAACTATATAATAATATAATCTTACAGAAGGGGATTAGCAAATTACAACCGTAATTGATGTAAGTCTATTATGTCTTTTGTGATTGTAAGTATTACTTAACTGATTAATAAATGATTAATTAGTTATTTTTATATTTAATTTAAATTATTTTTTAAAGAGAGTTAGTAGATAGCTAATTTATTTTAATATAGTTAATAATTTAATCCAGTTGAGTTTAAAAAATGACTTGGCATATCTTAATTCAATTTATGAAATATGAAGTATGGTACAATTACAAGACCTAGAAAATGCCTCACTGGAACTTTCAGAAGAAGACAGCCAAGGGGAATGAATACCTATAACAACATTATCATTTACTATTTCAAAATCCTAATTATATTATTAATCAAACAAGAAAGCATTATATATATAGCGAAAATTAAGGGTATAAAAATCATATGAACATAAGGTATAGTTATAAAACTATTTTTATCTAAACTGATACTCTCACTATTATAAAATTGTAAATGTAATTGATTAGTAATAAGCATTAGTGAAAGTAATGTGCTCGTGTGATATTATTCTCTTAAATATGCTCCTCTATCAAATAAGTATTACTTACTATATAAAACTTAGACATTAAATTATAAAAGTTAGGGATATTAGGGTTATAGAGCAGTGTTCTCAACTGTGTGACTCGTCACCTTCGGGTGAACGCAGCTTCTCTATCTAAAGGGTGATCCACAGAAGAGATATTTTAGTTGTAATGTAATTTCTTATCCAGTAATTCAAAATAATTTTAATTAATCGATTTCGAATTTCCCGAGCTTTATGCCAATTATTAACCAAGATCAATTTTAGCTTACTTAGGTTAATATATTCATCAGATGTTACTACTTATATATTATTAATAATACGTTATATATACATTATTATATTATTATAATATATGTATAGTATCTATAATATATAATATATACTAATACTTAAATATATTAAGTATATAATTATATAATAATATTATATATATATATACTTATAATAATATATATAATATCTTTCTATATAGTATATATATATATATATATATATATATATTATATTTATAATGTATATATTAATATATTATATTCAATGTAATATGAATAAATATATAATAATAGTTGAATCAGTAGTTTCTCGCGACTCCGAGAAACTTGTGTATAGCTAACCAGTATTAGTGACTATCGTCAGAATATATAGGCTGAGTTTCACGCGACGCAAATCTGGTCGACTCTCCGTCTTCTTTCGTGCATTAACGATGAATTAATAAATTCAATAAATAATATTGCAAATTTATATTGATTAATAATAATCTTTTTTATATAAATGTAAAATACATTTCACTTTTTATAACTCCATACATTGGATGAATTATCCTAGGCAACTTCATGATAAAAGTCAATATAATCGGGAGCCTAGTACGAAGGATATAAAAGCTATGATAGTAACCTTTATACTAGAGGTCTGTAGGCTTCTGTTGGTTGAGCATTGAATATGATATCTACAAATAAAAAAATCAACACTAAAGATAGTAGACGATATAGCTAATACTAGATATAATTGTGGGGTATCTCGGCATTATTATAGGTGGCGAACGGGGATCGTCTCCATCATTATGGCCATCGAGGCTAGAAAGTTCACTACCTATATAATGGAGTAAATATAAATAGTATTTTTAGGAGGTCTCTATAAGTGACCGTAGATGGGGCAGAAGAGGACGAGGATACCGTCGATGTACACTAATGAAGGCCGGAGAGTACCTCAAATAACTTAGAATATGTTATGCGATCTACTTTAAGTATGTAATGCTAATTTAAAATGAAAAATCAAGATAAAAACAACACTCACAATATAACACACACATATAAAACTACTAATAACACACACACACATCAATCATATATATATACAATATTAATATATATATATATATATATATATTATAATACTATAATATATAAAGGTGATGAATAATATATATATATATATATAATATATTAATATATAGATATATTAATAATTAATATATATATTTATAGTATATATTTTATATTATATATATATACATTAATAAATAATATTTATATATAATAGTCATATATTATAATTAATAATTAATATAATATATAGTATAAGATATTATTATGATATATAATAGAGTATAATAAATATATATTAATAATAAAATATATAACACTATATTATATAATATATTATATATATTAATATTATATAATATAATGATAATATAATATATATTTTATATATATATATATATATATTATATATACTATATAATATATATATATATATATATAATTATATTATATATATAATATATTATCTTAATATATAATATTAATTAATATATATAATTATATATATTTATGATATGATTATATTTATAAAAAAAAAAAATAAAAATAAAATAAATTAATATATATAAAACTATTATTATTATATATATTATATGTTGATAGAATGTGCGTTGTGTGATGGAATGCTCACGTAAATATATTGTGCTTGTGTTTAATATATCAAGAATAAACATACGATATTTCAAATTAGAACCCGTAAATAAAGTTAATATTAACTAATTTTCTTTTTTTAAAATCATGTGATAATAATAAAATTTTGTAATTCGTTATTATAATTTAATTGTAATTATTATTACCATTGTTATTATCTAATAATTATAATATTAATTATAATATTATTATATTAATATTATGATTATATTATTATTATTTAATGTAAAAAAATTTGTATTTGATTATATATATATATAAACAATTTTTTAATTCATTATGGAAACAGATGAGACGAGCAGCTAGAGAGTTATGGATAGTTCCAGAGAAGGAGACCGAGCAGGAGAAACACCATCAGAGGATGAAGCGGTAAGAGAGATTATGGAAACGAGATGTGAGAGTAAAGAAGGACATCTATCATATATCGGAGCTGACTAGATTAACTCGGACGAATCAATTGTAAATAGGCGATCTATATTGTGGACTTGGATGATGTTACTCACATGAAGGAACTGAGAATAATATGGATTATTTATCCTAATATAATAGAAATATAACCGGCGAATATATTCATTATTATTTGAGTATATATATATAAACTAAACGAACATATAATATTATTTTAGTATTTGATTAATGCTTTGATATATTGTTCATGCATAGCTTAAATATGCAGCTAACTATCAACGTACGCATATAAACATACACACACTCACCACACACATCACATCAACACTAACTATCCATCACATCAACCTATAATATACATCACAACATCACTTCTCCGCATATAAGTATATATAGTTATAATAATATTATATATTATTAATATACTATAATAATATATATATATTTAATTATTATATAATATAATATAAATATAAGTTGCGTATCCCTAAAATGAAAGATTTACTTAACTTTAAGGTAGGAATGATTATTATAATTAATTATATACTTAATTATAATACTATATATATAATATATAATATATAGTTAATACAAATCGTAATTATATAGCATAATTAGTTAAATTAATTATTATTAACTCAATAGAAACATTCCATCAATATATAATAAACATTTCATCGTTTTATATTATCAGTATAGTTACATATCTTTGTGGTTTTTATAACATAAAGAGAATAGAGAGAGAGAGAGAGATGAGGCATTTTAATTCTTTTTTTGAGTATATTTCGAGAAGTTTTTCGTCAAATATAAAAAATGAGATTATAAAAGTTTACGTTCTACCAGTGAGCATTCTCGCTGATTTTCTTGCTGTTTCGTAATCATTAATTATTATAAACATAGTACGAGTTTAAAGGAACGAGTGCTTTTAGAGTAGTTTTAATAAACTATAACATAGATCTATGCAAAGATTATCTTAAATTAGACTCTATTCGGCCTACTTGCTAGCCTCCAAAACGTCCACAATACATCTTATAAACGTTAACTGAGGTAGGCCACGGAATTGGCATCACATTTGTGATCATCAGCCAGTGATAGACTTTTATCAAAATACATTATTAAGGGCCATCACTGATTTGCTCAAATTTAAGTCAGTACTTTCTTCTTTAATTCTCTATTCTAAGATTAATTTTCGTTTTTTAAAAAAACTCTATTCTAATCCTTATCTTTCTCGCATAATATAATATAGGTGATGTTTTAAGACATTTCTTTAATTTTGTCAAAAATGATTTCTCAAAATCGTAATCTTGGATATAGTTGCTTGTGAAGCTATCCCCGGCCGGATATCGAAATGTGCATATTACGATGTCTCACACCTCCTGTGAGTCTATTTATATTATTATACTTTAGAACTATTATCAAACTTTAACTAATGTAATTATTATATCTTTTTAAGGTACTATATCTTTTATTAGCATGGCTGTCTTTTTGCATAACATATATAATATTGATATGCAAGATCATTATTATTTCATTTATAATTATCAATAAGATATCAACTAAGTATATAGACTTATTTAATATCCTCAAATTTTATTAATGTTGTTAATGTTCATCAATACTATATATATGTATAGTCCACAATAATTCTTAATTATATTATAGTATAAATTATATATATATATATATATATATTAACTTCTATAAGATATATATATTATATATTATATATATAGTAACTATATTAATATATAAGTATTAAATATATACTATTATATATATAATATAATATATATGATATACTATATATATATATAACTTAATATATCATATCATAATAATGTCCTGTAGATAGTCATTAAGAGATTTGTCATGTGGTATGTCATGAATATATATAAGACATAAGTTGGTAATCCTTTTTAAGATATACTTTTCAGAGTATTGTAAAATTAGATATTGTAAATGTTATGTTGTGCTCTCGGTTTGACAGAAAACCCCAGATATATAAAATTAAGTTAGTGTTGGCTTGGTTATTTGAAAATATCATTATTACATATTATATAGTAACGACATTGTATTCATATAATTTTATCGGTAATAACATTTACTTAGTCACAATGTATATATGGGATATAATAACTTTTAATAACTTAATATCTCTAAAACCCTTTTTTCGTATGTATCCACTTTTTGACTTTCTCCACAGAAATAATCTACACCTTAGCGCAATTATATTATATATTATAATTAAGTATATATAATATATACTATCATATATATATATATAATATTTATATATAATATATATACTATTATTCTATAGATAATAGCTATTATATATATATAATATTATACTTATATGCGGAAATATATTTCATTAAATAATTCTACTTATATACTTAGAGAGAGTAAAAGAGAGGAGTAGTAGAGTAAGGTGAGAAGGAGTAGATAGAGAGACTTCAAACCTAATCCCTTAAATTTCGTTTATTTAATCAGCTAACGAAAATGCCCAACGACGTAGCCTGTTATACAATCAAGATGACCACAAGTCTTTTCTTAACAAATTTTAATATAGTAATAATTCCAAGATATGTAGAAATATATAATTTCCTATATATATTGAAAATTGTATATCTGACTTGAAGTGGAATAGAACAAAGAACTTAGGTTTTAATAAGTGACTATCAGTATTAGCGATGTGTCTGAAAATAGTTATATGAAATATTATTTTAGAGAATTACAAATACTGCTTGAAAAATTAGAAGCAATAATTAAATTAAGGGTTGTAAAATTTAATATAATAATATAAATATTATAAAATATTAAGAGTTAATCAATAAATTTGGCATTATAAAAAATAATAATGCAAAACAAATTAAATAACCATTAATAATCCTAACTTATTTTTCAATATATATTTTGAATGATAATAAGTATCCATGTTAATATATAATAATAAATATAATAATTATAATAAATAATAATGAATAATAAATATATTAATAAATTATTAACTTACAAAGCTATTTACAAGAAATTTACATTGTATATTAAAATAATATCAATTCTATAACAAGCTTCTCTCTAATCACCATACTAATAAACGTATAACACCAAAATATTAATTGTACGTCAAAATATTATATATATATAAATAATATATTATATTATATTATTAATAATAATATATATATACTATTAACTAATTAAATTAATATAATATATATAACTATATGATATATATCAGAGGATGGGCATTGTTACTATACAATAAAAAGTAGTTTGATTTCGTTATACTAATACAGCTATCTCGAAAAGTATTTCTCTATGTATTCATATATACCGTTTGCTTTGAGAAAGTACGAATGCGCTACTTCGTTACTCACGTTATCATATTAGCTTAGATTCGGTGATTACATTCACCTTATGGTTATTTTTCGATAGTTTCTATTATCTGGATGTGTGTTGTAATCATATAGCACTTTCTCTTTAATATGGACTGATTGAGCATATAAAGGAAGGACATCATATACTGTGAATGGAGTTATAATCTACGCTCCATTCAACTATTTATTAAGTATCACTCTTTTGAGTACCAGATCAAGGCATTAGATTTTGACTAGCCTATGTACCATATATCGCTGACCAATGCTATCATATTTTCGCAAAGTATATTTTCTATTACATCATGGGCTTATTTTCTCTTATTTCATTTTGTATTATCAACTTTATTTTTTTACATATTTTTTTTTTATAGCTAAGATACACATTTATCAGTGGTCTGCTAGGCATCATTTCTTAATGATCATAAACGAATTTTCAATAAACAAGAAGTGACGTGTACTACTATTTATCTAACACAACTTGACTACTCATCTATTAAATAGAGCAGTCAAACATTTGTTCATAATTTAACTCCTCATTTTGTAGAAAGCTTGGAATATACCTCTCTAACCTATATTCTTCAAATACAAATTATTTCTACTATTGTCAATGTCAACACTATGAGAGTACCAATATTCATCAACGAATATTATATTAATAGGATTCTATTGTTCACAATACAATGTGCTGCTTAAAATGCGTTATGATCTTTTACCTGCATCTGCCCCACTTCTCTCCTCGTTCTTAAACCATTTCAAACGACTATCCTGCCACCCCCACTTAAATGCTTCATAACCTAATCCATTTAAAATTGAATAACTACAAAGTCGCAGATCACATACCTGGCCTCATCTTCTCCTGCTACTTACATATTAAATCTAGCTAATTCACTTCTTCACTCATCTCTCCCATCTTTATCTTCTTACATCTCGATCGCAGTCTCTAACATTCGGCTCCTTCATCACTCTACCTTGCATCGCCATTTCTATCGGTTACATCTTCTACTTACAACTCCATATACCACCTACTCATCCCTGCCATATCTCGGCTTTCCTTACTTCAATCTCATATCTCATATAATATTCTGCCAATTCCCCTTAAAACTAATACTAATTACTCTCTTCTCTCTATTTTTCTCAGTCTCTTTTATTCAATGTAAAATGATTTGGATCCGATACATCCTCTACCGACATTTAATGCACCTTGTTTATTTCAAATTAGCTTCCTTCTATCTCTCTCTTACGCCGGATTTCTTTCTGTCCAAATACCTCCATTATTACTCTTCCACTTGACACTTAAAAAACTAATTCCTTCCCTATAATAATTATAAGCTAATACTCCCTTACCTCTTAATATTAGGGTATATTACATGTTCCCCTTCATCCTCGAACTTATACATGTCTCCACTAAACATTTTTACATCACAGACTTTTTCAAATGCTATCGAAATATGACATCGAAATCTGAGGACGGTTACTTATGATCACTTTGCAAGCCGGTATTTAATCTATGCCTGCAGAATTACCTCTTCAACTATTCACTCACTCTTTCTACCCGTTCCGTCTCTTAATGAAATGACTCATCCAAATACTATTTTTTAACTAATCAAACGTATGTCTCTCATATCAAACTTCTTCACTTACGAAATGTTATGCAGATTTTCGAAGGTGTCCAACATATAGTCACTTATTATAATTACGAAAGCATCATAAACTATTGCACTATCTAGCAGATTCCCATTCATTCCTTATATAATATTTATATGAATATATATACTAATAAATATATATATAAAAAAACATATAAACTATATATATATTATGCTATTAATAATTAGTATGGTTATTACAATTGTTGCGACTAGTATAGTAGTAGACAAACCTTGCTCAAGCATCCTAATATTAAGAAAAACATCGTAACAACCTATATAAGTCAAGGAAGAATATATATAATACTTTTTATAATGTTTTATTCATTAATTAAATTTTTTTATATTATAGATTTTATGATTTATGTTGAATATCGCAATTGAGAAGATGGTCAAACTATTGTGACTATCAAATGGGCAAAAAAGTCAAAAGTGCGAAGTTAATGGTATTATATAAATCAAGAGGAGAATATGAAAAAACAACAAGAAAGTGAAACTGAAAAACAAAGAAAACAAAAGGAACGGAAGTAATGAGGCTTTATAAGTTTTCTCATTAAAAAATTTCTTCTGAAAGTTTGAAATTTCAAGACTGACAAGGTTTAACTTAATAATAACTATAATTTATTTATACTTTATAAAATTTTAAAATTTATTTGAAATTATAATTTTACAATGAATTTATAAATGATTTAAAATAGTTATAATAAATTTGAAATAGTTATATTTAAGTGTTTTATATAATAAAAAAGGAAATATTAGTTTATTTGAATAATAAATAGTGAATTATTTTATTATTATTAATTAATTATTATTAATTACTATTATAATTATAATGTAATATCATTAGTAAGTTGTAAATGAAAATAAAAAATTTTAAATAATATATTTCACGAACGTAATAATATATATTTATTTTATACACTAATAAAAGATGAAATAATATTTAATAGGTAAAAATAATTTATATTTACATATTAATCCAATGCATTGTGAAAAATTTCAATTAGTTTTCATTAAAATCAGCTGTACATCGCTTGGCAACATTTGGCAATCGTATATCTGGCTACCATGACAACCACGCAAACTCTCTGTCATGCCGCTAGCTACTGAAAAAACGAATGTGTATATTCAACTATTCAAGTGTATGAAAGTTAAAACAGAAAGCAGAGTCCGAGTAAAGAATGGAAGAAGTGATGATGGAAAGACGAAAGAAGTAGAGTGCATCGATGAATTCAGTGAGTAAATTGCAGATTAAGATAAGAGAGAGATGAGTATTATAAATATGAATAGATATAGAGTAGTAGATAATACTTAATACATATATTATATTATGAGATAAGTATATTTATATATATATATAATTATATCATTTTAAGTATATCATAAACTATATACTATATAGTATATATATTATAGTTATAATATACTATATAATATATATCTACGTATGAATGATAGATAACAGTATTAAGTTATAACATAATATCATGAATATCCTGATATATAGTTAAATATATATATATATATAATATATAAAAATGCAAGAGAAACAAGTGAATAATTAGTAATGTAAAAATATACTATATATATAATAGTAATATCTAGAATGAAGAGTTTATCACATTAATTTATAAATAGCCTAATATAAGATCTATATAGTAAGCGAATGATGATGTCAATCTTAGTAATATTTTTTGGAATATAATATATAAATAGTATACTGAGTAACGAGATAGAAAGTAATAAATTATATAAGGCATACTAGTTAAATATAATATATTAAGTATAATTAAATGAGATAATTAAATATATAATCATAAAATTATATATATAAAGGTATCATGTAATTATGAAAATGATAAATAAATGAAGATAAGAATTAATAGAAGAATAAAAGTTTAAAGTAAATTATTGATTTAATAATGGTAATCATATTATGTATTATACTAATTAAATGGTAACTTATTATTTAATGTATATTAAAATTATACAAATTAGTTATATTTATTTGAAAATAAAATTCTCAAATTATGTTAAAATAATATTATCATATATTGTATATTTTATGTATTTTATTATGTTATTAATATCTTTAGTTAGACAACTTAGTAATCATTTAAGAGTACTATATATGATTTATTACAGTTTAATTATAAGCATATACAATATGACAAAGTAATAATAGATTAATAGTAGTTAAAAATAAATCTAGATTAATTATGAGTTGAGTCATGTAATACTATAGATTATAATGAAGAGTAATAGAAGATATATATATTTATCTAATTTAATGCATGAATTTATATTTTAATTATTATTTAATTTAATAATTATTATATTAATGTAATAGTATAAAAACGATATATTTATATATATAATACAAACAATCCTGTTAAGAAAAAGTAAGATAAAATTATTTTACTCTATATTAAGAATTAAATTTGTAGAGATCATGAATTTGAAGAGAAAAAAAATAATAACAATGTCATAAATCTTCGTACTTAAATACTTTATTTTGCAAAACAATATCTATTCTATCAAAGTTGATTAATTTAATAATGATATAATGGAATTAATAAGATTATAAATGTTTTATATATAAGATATAATTAATATATAGTATGATCGAAGTTGACTAGGGGGTAAGGGTATGTTGGGGGTATTTTTTTATTATGAGTTTGTATTATTGTATTGTGTAGGGGGTAGGTTAAGGGAGGGGAGGGTAGGTGGTTTGGGGGGATGTTGTGGGAGGGGTAGGGGGGGGTGGTGGGGGGGTGGTGTGAGGGGGTGGGTGGAGAATAGGGTAGGGTGGTCGGTGGGGTGTGATGAGGTGAGATAGGAGTGGGGGATGAGGGAGGGGGAGGGGGGGAGGGTTGGGGGAAGGGGAGGGAGGGGAGGGAGGTGGGAGGGTGAAGTAGTGTTTGGTTAGGGTGGGGGGGGAGGGGGTGAGTGTGGGAGGGGGAGGTGGGGAGGGACAGGATATTGGGGAGAGTGAGGGTAGGGAGGTGTGGGAGAGTGAGGGGGGTAGGGGGTGGGGGGGGTTAGGGGAGGCGAGCAGGGAGCAGAGATATAGGGGAGTTTTATTTTTTTTTTTATATTGTATATTTGAGAGGAGGGATAGTAGGAGAGAGGGTGGGGGTATGGGTAGAGGGGGGTGTAATAGAGGCTGTGAGTTATTTTCTATATTTGTTAGATATTATTTTTTTTATTATTATTTATATTAATTATGATTTTATTTAATTTTTTTTTTGATTTTATTTTTTTTTTTTTTTATCTTGTTATTTATATTATTAATTTATTTTTTTTTGATTTCTTATATTTTTTATATTTATTATTTATTTTCTATTATTAAGTAACTCGAGCGTCACCTGATCGTAATACTATTAACCGTAGATGATATTATGATATTACTATACAGACTATATATAATTGTATATATAATTATATATAATATATTAATAAAGTTGATATATGTATTAGTCTCTGTTTTATGATAATAAGTTCATAAAGATACCCTTTAGATACTAATACGAATATATTAGATCATATTTATTCAAGATATATGTATAGTATAGAGGAGGTGTATCTGTACCTATTATATAGTAAGATAGTATATTGCTCGAAGCTTGTGAAGGAATTAAGCTATTATATACACACCTTAATATAAATAGAAACATTTTGTAATTTGTAACTAATATTGTGTGAGGAAAACTATTGTATATTATGATTTGTAATATTATTGAGTAATATTATATATTTAACAGTAATAACTGTGACAAATGTTATAGGTATATATTATTAATATTCGTAATATATAAACGATATCTTATATAATATTATAATTAATATAATTATATATATTTATACTTAATTAATCATGTTATTTATATATTCTATTATTATTAATATTATATATATTAATAATATATATAAAATATAAATATATAAATAAATATTAATCAAATGTATAATTAATCATATTAATAAATATAGTATATAGATAAAATCATATAATATATATTAATATATAAATATTAATATTATATAATATATAATTAATATATATCTTAAATGTATATTATACTAATATACTAATATTCCCACAATATATAGTCCCCTTACAATCATTTCATCATTGTTGACCTGCTCTTCCTCATCTTCAATATCAATTCTATCTATCTATATATATATAATAAATAGTATATATATTAATATATATACTAATATATATATATTTATATATATATATTAAATTATATTAATAACATATTATATATATAGTTAATTAGTATATATATATAAAATATATTAATATATTTATATATATTTATATTTAAAATAATTATATTTAAAATAAATTATAATTAAATTATTTTAAGTATGCATATTTTATTAATATAATATATTAATATATATATATAAATTATATATATTATATCTACTATCTATTATAATATAGTAATATATATTCGACAATCAACCCAAGGTAATTATCTATATAGAGCACAACGAAATCAAATACATAAGGAAACGGGCGCAAGTGAACCCTAAGATCGCTTTATATTATTATGTGTTTCTCTGTGAGAAGATAGCCAGGTACTCATTTCTAATATGTTAGGAATTTCGATAATTAAAAAGGTGCCAATTTGTCAATATAATGTTCTGTAAAGATGTTTATATTTATTTATTATTATGATTATTATTCTATTTTATATATTAATATCAATTAATATTATATTAACAAGATGTATTACTTATTGATTATTATTTATATTAGTTTAGATATATATATTATTATATTATTATTACTAATATTATAATTAATTCTATTTTATCTTTATATATTTATATTATTCTTATTAGTTATTATTAATATTTCATTATTATTATTTATTTATATTATAAATTATTATTTTTAATTATTATTATAATTAATTATTATATTATTGATGAATTTTTATTAAACTTTTCTAATATAATTAATGCGATATTCCAAGAGTTTTAAGAATATGATTCAAATACCAGACCAATTTGTCATACTCCATTGTTCCACTTTGAAGAATTAAATAGTATATTCTATAGATCTATATAAGTAATGGACTTATTATCTTATTTTTTAAAGATTAACTGTTAATATATTATAATTCATATATGATATATAATATATGAACTCTTTGACTGAATTACCTCGCCGATTTATATAATAATATATTAAAGTATACTATATATAATATTATATATATATTAATATAATATATATAGTATGATAATCTTAATTATATATATATATAATGTAAATATATATATTATATCATAATATATATAAATATAAATAATATCAATATATATCTATCTTATATAGATTATTACTATATATAAGTATATACTAGGCAAAAAGTTAAATCAGAATTAAATTGCGCTTCATATATATATATATATATATATATATATATATTATTAATTATTAATAATAGTATATTCATTATAAAAAATATATATATATCAGTAAAATATACTAATTATTTATATTTTATTCAATATTATTAATTAATATTATTAAAACTATAACTATAAAAAATAGTTATTATTAAAATTTGATGTATTTAATTAACAATGCATAATGATTTATACAAAATTATGTATTCTAAATATAAATTTAAGTATATAATAATAATAAAAACTAATAATAATTACATAATAATAATAATATATAATAATAATAATAACTAATAATAATTCAATCTAAATAATAAGTAATAATAATAGTAATAATATCTTGTATTCAAATTAAGATTTAAATAAAAATATCCTTGTTTCTGGCTTGGTATGAAATAATAAATAGTTTATTATATTATCTATTCAATGTCTGATTGAATATAATAAAATTGTCTAGAGCATATTTAGCAATTAAGCGTTAAAAGAATTAGTTAAAAGAGCATTCTTTTTCTTCGATAATTTATATCCATGCAAACATTACTAATTTGTCCTTTACTCTTTGAATAATTAAATTCATTTAAATTATATTATAAATATTGTAAAGGATATTCCCTAAAGCTGTTTTGATTTCCTACCCTCCTTATCTAAATCCACTACACTTTTAATTTAAAAGATAATTGGATGCGAGGAAAAATTATATATATGATATAGAAAATAAAAGAGTAAATCAAACTAGTAATATTTTTCCCTTTAATAATTACATCTATTTCTTTACATCTTATCGTCCTAAAAACTATTTTAATTTTGTAAAAAAAGTAAAAGAAATTATCTAACACAATTATGTCTTCTTACTAATTACTATTTATTACTTCTCTTAATTTCCAGTAAATAAGTTATTATCTCTACCGGTTTCACGACCTTTTTAATATAATATTATATAATATTATCGAACCAATAATATTTTACTCTATTATATCAATATAAATTATCCCTCAACCAGATAGTAATATTATTATTTATTGATCTATACATTATTAGTGAGGGAAACAGAGTTTTCCGAAACGTCGGTTTATTTTATAAACTCAATGAGAAAATATAAATATGAGCCCTCTAACTAGTATATAAGTGATAGTAAATTCATCCCGAATATTTATATTTTTCATTAATAACAATTATTTAAACATATAATATAAGTCAGTATTGCGTATAGGTTAGGATGTAAGTGATATTAGGTTAAGTCAGATTAGGTTAAAGTAGGTTTAAAGTAGTAGTATAAGAGCTTGATATTAGGTTATTGACTAAGTGATTAGGTATTTTGAATATACGTTAATGTTTAGTTCTATCATATACATGTTATATTATTCTTCGAGTATTGAGTATTTTAGTATCAAGTCTAAAATCAATCGATTCAATGCAAGGTCACGAAAATACTTTATATTCCTTTTTATATTAAAATAGTAAATTGATTGTTTATCTTCTGAGCAGTTTTTAACTATTTACATTTTTTATAAATTGAAGAAAACATAATTGAACATTAAACACTTCAACATTTCTTTAGTCATCCAAGCAGTAGTTCAAATCCATATATATAATTAAGTATTAATATGTTATTTTGATTGTAAGCATAGAGAATAAATCTATATTCTTGTGCACTCGTTTATGAAGTATGAGATAAAATAGCTGAAATCAATCAAAATATGTTACTATTATGTAGAATAAATTTCTATTATTACATAAAATATACGAAAGAATTTTGGAGAGAAACATTTTTCTATGTAAATATTTTCTAAGATATTTAATAAGTAATTATATATGATAAGATCTATAAGTATCACGAACTGCTATACACTCTATATCTTTGACAATATAATATATAAAAAATTTAAAGAATTGATAACTCAATATGCAAAAAATAACAAGGAGATTATCTGAAACTATACTGGATACATTTCTAATGTAAATTTTTATTTATGAGATAAAAGTAAATGTAATAAAGTTTGAGTTGCTAACTTCACAAATGCAGAATGTTTGACACTTTTTAAGCTTTCAAAATGATTTACAAAAGTTATACCTCAAAATTGATTCAGAGTGCTAGCTGTGGTCTAACTCCTAATTGAGATCTAGAGCTAATGTAGTTCTAAATGTACAGTGAGGAGAATAAGTGAAAGTCTTATAAATATATTTATAACTCATAATTAAAACTCGATGATTATACTAATTTGATAACATGTGATGTATTATTTTAAGATAGAATTCAGAAACATCTATTTGTTCATGATGAAGTACAATCATAGAGATTACAGCAATTCTTTTAAATATAACGTCTCAAAATAATAATATAAAATGTTATAAAATATCTTAACGACCTATATTTTTCTTTTTATATAGCTGTTATATATATATTAAAACAGTATATACAATATTGTTTCTAGACTGTCCAGAAAGCTTCTAAATGTGATTGTAACAAACAACTATGGAATAATGAACAATGATACTAGCAGCGCTAGTATAATTATGTTCGATTATACAGCATTTGTCAACTTTAGAAGCTTCCTTCAATATAACTAGCATATTATATAATATTGCAATATATATATAGAATCTATTTAACAACAATTTATCATACCTTACCTATTTTTTCATATATAACTATATATATCTAGATTAAGAAATTATGAGTACTTGTTGAGTTAATATGTAAAACGTACTACTAAAATTATAAGATATTATATCCACGTATGACTACATATAATGTTTATTTTACTTATTTCTATTCTATATATATTACAAATCTTTTATTAGTCTAAACAGTAAGATGTACTCATGATGTGGTGAATATGTGAATCACTCACTTGATTAATTAAAGACAAATAGAACTTGAATTCGTATATTAGTTTAATTTATTCGTCAGACTTGAACTATACTTAAAAGTCTTTCTTCATTGACTGTATCTATATATAGTTTCAATCATACATTATAATTTTCATTCACCGATATGAATAAGTTACGCCAAACTATTTTACTAATTCAAACCTTTTTTTAGTATATTAACGTACTCGACTATGAAATTATGATTATTTTGTGCTCAACAGTCAATAAAGTTTCAAACTTAGATAGAAGTTAGGGAAGAAACCGCAGGAAAGCTAGTATGTACTGTTGGTGAGGATGTGGATAATTAATTATAGTAACTATAATGTTTATCTTTCGTACAGAATATTCATATATATGAGAGTCTCAAAGTGTGAGTAAGGGAGTATATAGTTGGAGGTAATATAGCTTAACCCCATACAACAACGTTTAGAATGTATCTGTCTCTGTATATTCGCTGAATCTGAGTTTTACGAAGTCTAGTTATCAAGATATTTTGTAAAGAACGTGGATTAACTGTCTGTCTGTAAGGTTAATAATGCCAGGGGTCCAAAAAAAAATAATAATTACAGTGTTTATTTTCACATCACTTGTGAACTTATGCTTCAAATAGGATATTCTTCAGATAGGAGGAAATTGTATATTGTGTTGCAATTTATCGAGTTACGCTTTGACGTTTGTAATTTATAATGAGATCGTCCAAAACCTACATGGATTATATCTATTACGTTACACTATGTTTATAATTAATTATGTGTCGTTTTATTATTGCTGTTTTAAAATTATTACGAGTGTTTAAAAATATTTTAGAAAATATTTTTGAAGACCACGTATTCGCTTTCATGATCTACGACAAGTATCATTTGTGATAGTATTATTAATTCATAATTTTTGCGCACAATGTTTTGCTACAAATCATACTGGCTCAGAGTATTTGATTGCAAAACATTCTTTTTGTTGCAATTCAATAGAAGCAAATCACAAAAGTTGTAATAAACGCTAGGTTAATTAGTATAAAATTTGAATAATTACTTCTCTAATTACACATAGTTATCGAAATGATTATATTTACTTTGATATGTTGTGTCTGAGAATGTGTCCTTTTGAGCTACTTGCGATGAGTGCATAAACTAGGTGCAGTACAGGACTTTCGATATCTGAGAGAAGCTTTTAATATTTGAGAGAAACGATTTTGGGCTTACATTACTATGAGTCTACTAATAGACTTTCTTTATAAAGTAGTGGTTAAAAGTAAACACAACATATTAATGCGTATTAAGAACAGAAGACCTCATATTGTTAGGTGTTTTAATACTCACACTATGTTTGTAACATAGAATTTGAATTATCGTCACTTTATGACGAACCACTCTTTCGACAGTTTTGATACTCACTATGAATATATTTTTCTAGACTATGCAGAGATAAACCAAGTCCTTACACGAGTGATAGACAACATGATGACGCCAATTAAAATCGAGAACCAAATGGAATGTCTGACACAAATATGTTTTAGTGGTTTTTTTAAAGCAAATAATTGGAGGGGGTTAGTTATGTTGCTGAGTATAAGATGATGTGAATGACTAAGACAGATCCGCAAACTTCTATAACACAATTCACCACGAGTTTTTAAGCTTGCATGATATATTTGTAATATCTTGTATCTAACCTAGGTACATGAATATCAGTATGTCAAAGATATCGTCTGTCTACTCACACAATACATCTTACAATATTCGTACTGTGAGCACAATACAATTTTTACCAATTGATGACATACATTCTCTATATACCCTTATCATATGTGAGATGAATTATATTATAATATTCCTAAACTTTCTATTTGAAGACCTGAAAGAAGTTCATGTATAGTACTCTTATTCTGAGCTTTATTTAATTTATTTATTTTATAAAATTCTTGTATACATGCGTAAATTTATGTATATAATGTTTTATTGATTATATATTTTATGACTCATATACAAAGTAGAAATATAGGTTGTTTTATCTTTCTCATATATAAAAAATATATATGTTTTCTCTATTAGAATATATTCTGTCACTTTAAATTATAATTTCATTAATTTTTATAATTTACAGAGTTAATATGATATAAAGTTATCAATGTAATTTAGTAAAATATTTTCTATATGTTATTTTGGGAACAGAACAATTTTATGGGGATAGAGTTAGTTTGACTAACCCATGGAACATAGGGTTTAATAGAATATAATAGAATTATAATGTTATAAGAAAAAAAGTTTCTTAAGATGTTGGTAGTAGATTTTCTAAGAGATCATAGTGATAAGTCAGTCAGTGGTACACTAGGAGTTCAGCGAAGGGTCTTGAGATGTACGTTCTGAATGTGAGTAAACACTGGGAACTAAACATTCAAACGTAAGGTTAGAGTGACTGAGTAGTAAGATTCGAAAAGAGGATCATCTCCGCTCCGGTGCGCTGTCAATTCTCGTATTTGAACATAACCACAGTGAGACAATGTCTAGGTACGGATAATCTAGTCTTGTGAAAAGTTAACAGACCACGTAAGAACAATAACGGACGTACCGCTGATCCTTGAGACTCTACTCTGACGTGTTGATATTTACGGCCAATTATGTATAGGTAGAAATGCCCTATCCAAAGTAGACAACGTCGCCCCCCAGTCTACAATACTCCACGAGATCACTTCATTGTTATGACAACACGTTACAGTATGTAATTTTCTCAGTCTGGCACTCCTTGACATGTTATCACCTCCTGCAGTGATTAGATTCTATTCAACAGTCGAAAAATCTATTGCACAAATTAACTTCGTCTCACCAGCCGGTCCAGACGCCATACACGAGAACACCTCAAATAAATAATATAATCAATCCTATTGAATGAAATCTTGGGGGGATAATCCCATCCTTTTCGTATGACCAACACATCTCAATGTACTCTCGTTAATATTATTTTCTCATTTATAACGTCCTTCTTCAACACCACAAACAACACCTACTATAAATAAAACGTATTATCTTATTATCCATTTTATATATCATAATTTTCATTCATCAAAAACTAACATCATATCGCCCTATCAGTATATAATTTTTGTCTAATGTATCTAATGTGGATTCTTTCTTCTTTTTCAGTATTTTTCTCTACCCTTCCTCTATTAAAGTGAAGCGACTCTATAAACACTCTCCACTGATCATTCCGAGCTCGAGCGATTATTCTAACCCCAGACAGCACGGCTCTGCAAACCTAATTATCTCTCATCTCTTGCAGCAAAAAACTCAATCTTAGCGCTACGCAATATGAACTTTTAAGACACGTTCCCTCCGCGACTCACATCCCACCCGGAGTCACGATCTTCTTCTTTAGCATTGCACAGCCCCTTGGCCTACCATCTGCCCTCACCTGACTATTTCATTTCCCCTACTTTTTCTTTTATCGCGCATCAGTTCTGCATCTTATCTCTCTTGTCCACTCCTCTCCCAGATGTCCCTTTTTCCATCGCACATATATCGTCTAAATACAACCATCCAATATCACTTCCGCATACCTTGTCATAAAGGCTGGAGCATCACTACACGTACATCACCCATAGGTTATCAATCTTCTCATATAGTAGCGAATTCCATATCTATTACTTCACTCCGCTACTCTCCTCCTACTCTTTCCAAATCATAAGGTTCCTTTAATCCACCCTTACTTTACTCACGACTGTATTCACATTCTCGTCGTTAGTCCAGGTCTGCTCCCGTATCAGCAGCGTCGGAGTCAATAAACACTTAAAAACATTTTTAACTCTATTCCATGTTTTAATTTCATCATTGGGGGCATACTACGAGACCTTAAGCAACTTCCTTTTACACCACACTTATTGCCATTCTTCGACAAGATTCTGCTCCACTGCCCCTTTCTGTTAAAAATCCAGAGATAAATTGAGGTGTTTACCGTGCTTTCCTCCTCCTAATCAAGATCCACATCCTCTCATTTCCTCGGTTATTGGGAATATCTCCGTCTTCTGTACGTTCATCCTCATCCTGCTTCCTCATCCTCCGCCAACTCCACCACCTCTCGAATCTGTTCCTTTTTCGCTCCAACAATGCAGATGTCCGCTTTGACTTATGTCTCTTCTCTCCCAGTTCTCCTCACTTTCCTATCACTCACTCCAATATATATCAACACAGTGAAGATAAAACACTCCCTGCGTACCGCTGTTATTCACCTCAAAGCATCTATTTCTATGCATCAGTCTAACATTACAAACTGCATTTCTCAATACTTTTCTATTTGCTCTTTAATTACTGCCTCATTCATAATTCTCTTCATAGCTTCCACAGCTTTTTCCTTGAACGGATAAATGCTTGCACGGTCGATAGCGCTATATAAGTAAATAAATATATTTTATATATATGTAGTATATGCTAATAATATAATAATACGTATATCATATATAATATATTAATAGGATATATATATATTAGATATATATATAGTAATTTTATATAATATATATATTATATAGTATATAAGCTACATGTCAATAATGATATCCCCTCTATAGCAATCCAATATCCAAACTCTATCTTCAGAGTTCACTACACATTAAATACCTAGTACATCATTTACTATTACCGCATATCAAATAATTATACAGTTATCATATTAATTATCAATATATATATACTATATTATAATATCTTTTATAGGGTATATTATTATATTTATAATATATATATATATATATAGTACGACTTATGTTTGTGCGGATAAATGTGCTTTTTTTTTTGTTTTTTTTCATTATTGTTATGATAAAATTAGTAAATTTTTAAGAATAAAAACTTAAATCATAAAAAGTAATTATTTACAATTTCGTACATTTAAATATTTTACCCCGTTTGAGCGAGGCCGAGCACAGCGGACGCGGTATAGCATCTTCTGTGCCGAAATCGCCCATAAAAATAGAGAATAGTTTACGTCAAAGTGCTTCATAAGGTTTTAAGGTTGAAATTTAACTGCGCGTGATAATATAAGTTATGTGCGTTTTACTCACTGCAACGTAGATTAATATTAGTTATGGTTCGTTTTACTTACCGCAAGTTCAGGTTGATAGTCTGTTGGTATAACAAAATCCATATATTAACTGATAAAAACGTAGGAGCCACGAGAGTCTCTCGGAAGTCACATTCATAAGACTGCGTCCATATATTGAAAACATAACCCAAATACGGAACGGTATCTTACCCAAGAAACATTACTTATTTACTACTACTTGAATTTTTAATCACGCACTAAAGCCGTTTCCCTTTCTCACAAAATCAGTTGGCTTACTCTTATAAATTATTCTAATAGTTTCATGTTGTTACTTCCGTTCCAATTTATTAATTGGGCTAGTATCAATTTAACAAATATGAAAAAAATATTACTAACTGATGAAAGGAGGTATATATATATTAAATAATATATATTATATCTATCTTAATTCTAGTATTATTTCTATAGAAATATAGCATTCATTTTATATAATAATATAATACACAACTCTTATATATATATATATTATATATATATTATATATATCTATATATTAACCAGAGGTTGCATAGCATATTATATTTGAAGACCATATAGCGATAAGATAATAATAACACAGTTCAATGCATATATTTCTTCCCCCCTCCCTAGTATAGAAATAAGGGCAATTTTGTCTCAATTTTATATATTTCAAGACATGCTTTTAACTTTTCTATGTTATTACATTATAGTGAAATGCAGTGAAACGTCAGTGACATAATCAATGACATAATGACATAATCTTAGTATAAAAAGTATAATTAATTGTAATTTGGTTGGAATGTTGTAGATCAAATATGTCGTGGGCTCTTTACCTTTGGAACAACGTGCGAGTAATTTAAAAAAGGGGTTGCATGGTTCACGACAGTCAATGTCGTTTGAATTACCAATGATGGTGATTAAAAGAAATGCATTAGCTTTGACATAACCACCAACTAGCAAAATCAAAGCATGCTATTCGATGTAAACCTGTCCTCATGGTGCCAAATTCTTCATGATGATATTCCGTTCCTAAGTCACCGAATGGTTGAACTATTGGTAATGAAGTCATATAGAAGTCCTCTCAGAAAACAACAATAGAGCTACAATGAAACCTAATGACCTCAGTGTTTTGTAGATCTCTCAGTTAAATCTAGTTGTTTGTCTCATGTTCATGTAGTTGGTTTTATAATCTCATTTCATGTACTTCGTTCAATTTAATTTGGGTGTTTAACCGTTTTACATTTATCATTAGCTCTTTCATAATTCAGTGCCACTTAACCATCTAATGATGGATACTGATCAAACAGAAGATAGTTTCCCATACCAGCGACAAAAAGAATGTGGTGGTTGCAGGGTTGGTATAGTAAGAAAGGTGAGAAAACCGTTATAGGAAGAAGCTGGGCAATGCAAGATTAAGTAGCTCAGTACAGATTCAGGTTAATTTGGGGATTATTAATGTTTAAAATAACTAATTTTTACCGATTGCCTATCAGCTGATGTTTATTACATATTTCTCTGTTGTCATATTGTCAAACAATCGTAGTTTGAAA
>JABUQX010138640.1:35000-40000 GCA_015478945.1 Trachelipus rathkii
CAATCAGGGAAACGACATCCGCCCGTCCATCAGAAAGTTGTATCTTGTAGCATCGATCCATTAGATGAAAAGAAGAACCTTGTAAGGGCCAGAATAAGGTGTTTGCAGACTCTTGAATATGATGGCTCAGAAGAAAGACAGAACAGGTTCATTCAGCAGGAATATGATAAAGCGTGGAGGATTTAAAGGTGGAAGATATCGAAAATCCAGTTGTTTCATATGAGCCATAAATTTTTTCATGAAGTCGTAGTAAGGATCTCTGTTTTTAGGTGCCTGAAAAAGTTCTAAAGGACAAAGAGGTGTTTTTCCGGTTACTGCTTGAAAAGGAAAGAATCTGACTTAGCATTCTGACTGGAAGAGAGAGTAACCTTTTTTATTTCCTCGCCATGATAGCACTTTTCAGCGATCGATGAAATTTTTCGATTTGGCAATTTACTGAAGGGTGGTAAGCACTTGCCCGGAGTTTGTGAAATCCATTCAAATTTGATAGTTCGGTGAAAAATTCTCATTAAAACTGTTGTCCTATATCTGATGTCACATAGAGAGGAATCCCAAATCTTAATATCTATTGCACGAAGACAAATGCGACAGATTTTGATGTCGTATTCACTAGAAGAATTGCTTCTCTTCACTTAGTGCTTTTCTTGATGAAGGTGAGAAGATATCTAAAGACTGTATCTGAAGTATCGTGAAAGAGGTTGGAAGTAATGGTCCCGCGATGTCGATATGTACTGTTTCAAAACGCTGTGATGGAATTCCATGGAGCAATAGAGTGTGGTTTTGTATGGCGTCGTGTTTTTAAAGTTGACCCTAGCAGAAGGAATCAAAAATTTTGGTGTCCACGATCCATGTTAGGCCATAGATATCTAGTCTTTATAAGTAGTCGCAGAAAAGCTAACTCCAGGATGAGACAACTGATGAAAATTGTTGAAAGACTGTTTGACAAGGTTTTGGCAAAAATTAATTTAGCAGAAAAGCTCAAGAGGTATCATACCGTGAAGATTATTTTGTGGGGATAAGGAATAAGATTGGACTGAAGAAGTGGTAGTTTCTTCATCCGTTGATTGAAGACGGGCGATAGCAGGTAAATCGAAGGCATCTACGTTATCGAGGATATCTGGGAAAAAACATCTGCCACAATGTTATCTGCTCCCCTCAGAAACATATTCTGTTAAGACAAAGATGACGTTGTTGCTGATCACTTTTTGTGATTCCTACTATAGAAAGCTGAAACAAGAGGTTTGTGATCAGTGGACATTTCTTCCTTCTAACATATGCTTAAAATGAAGAACAGAATAGTAGGCTGGTAAAATTTCACCGTCAGCCCCAGTATTTGTGTTGCTGTTCTACAGTAGCTGCTGTGGCTCTTTATCTACCTGACTGTCCCATGTCAACCATCTGATAAAAGGCTGCTGCTATAGAAGTCTGGCAACTAACTGGTACGAGTTGAAGATGGTAACATCCGACAAAAAAATGGAAGAGAGTTGTGATTTTTTGGTGTTAAATCTTGATTTCAACGAAAGGCTTCTTCCTCTTCTGTGGTCCACGTAAAGGACTCATATTTTGGGTGGTGTTTTGCTTTTTTTTGATAAAGGAAAGACGAGTTTTGCAAAACATGGGATGAAACTGCGGTAGTACAATCATTCCAAGAACCTACTAAGAGATGAGTGAATCTCGAGAAGAGGGTATTGAAATTTCGGAAGTCTTTTCTGAAGGAGGAGAAATTCCCTCTGAAGAAATATGATACCCAAATAGTTGAGAGATGACTTGAAGAATTCACACATTTTCTAAGGATATTTTTGAAAAAATTACTGAAAACTGCCCTAAGATGTTCTTCATGCTGTTCTGGAGTTGATGAATCTAGATATATGTAGACAAACTGAAGGTGTCTAAAAATGGAGTCCATTATTCTTTGAAAAGTAGACCTAGCATTTTCAATGCAAATGGCATACAAATATATTCAAAATGGCCAAGGAGATGCTCTTTCCAGTCTTTTCAAAATCCTCGGTAGTATTAAAATTTGGTGATATGGCCTATGAAGGTCTATCTTGCTGAAGAAAGTTGATCCATGTAGTTCTTGTGAGAGACTTTGAATGTGAGGAAATGGATGTCCATCTCTTTTTAGTTATTGCATCCAAAGATCTATAATCACCACAAGGCCTACAAGTTCCTAGATTTTTCTTTGGTACCAGATGGAGCGGGGAATCCCAAGAAGACTTGGAAGGTCTAATGATTCCATTCTTTAAGAGAGTGTCGAATTCTGCTTTGCTGCTTTTGGTTTATCTTCAGGAAGGGGGCAGGTTGAAAAACTGGAGAATCAAGCAGTCTCTATGTATTGCTAGGTCCTTTGGGTCAAACTTGATGCTGGTCAAGTCAATAGATGTGGTTACAACAGTGGAAAATCCTGAAGTAAGGATTAGCTATTGAAGTCTTTAGTATTAGCGTTGATTTGTAATGAAGGAACTTCCTCAGAAGAGACTTGAAGAGGTGCCAGAAGAGACGCATTGTCTTGTAGAGTTTTCTTCCCAAAATCAATAATTAAGTGGTAATTGTGTAAAAAATCCATACCCAAGATTGGCATTGCGATATCAGCTACTATGAAAGTCTAATTAATCGACGAAGCTTCTTGACCGTTTTAAATGTTGCTATTTTACCATGATGCATGATAGACGAGCCATTTACTGCAGAACGTTCCCATTAGTTTGCAAACAGGGGACATGTTTAGTTTACCATCGAAAGAAGGTAGACTTGAAATGGAAGCGCCAGTGTCAAGAGGAAGAGTATCTGCGCCGAATATTGTGACATTGATAGTAAGTTGCGAACTGATTATGGCGCAGCAATCATCTCGCTCTTCTAGTTTTCCGTTGGTGTAGGAGAAGAAGATCTAGAAGAGGGACGAGACGAGGGTTGCACCTGTACATTAGATTTGTCAGGCCACTTGCACCAAGGTCTGCATGTTCTTGCCTGTTGAGCGAAGTAAATGTGGGCACGGCAGACGTGGGGCCTTTGATTTTGACTATATGGACGCAGTCCCACAGGTGTTCCCGTAGCCGATGTTGTCGATGTTGTTGCTGCTGCCGCTGCTGCTGTAGTTGTTTGTGTAGTCGTTGCTGTTGACACTGTCATGACAGGAGCGGACGATACCAAAACAACTAGATCATTTGCTAGTTCGCCAAGTTGTTCAAGGGTAAGTGCTGTCTGCGAAGCCATAGTTGGTCGAATGTTAGTTGGAAGAGTCTTCAAGAACTGCATCCGAATGATGTCTTCTCCAATTTTCAATTTGGCACCATAACGAAGCATTTCTCGTAGATGAAGGGAAGACTTGCCACTGTAGGCTTGTTTGGACATAAACTCGTTGAATAACTCCGTCTTACTTTCTCGTAGACGGTAATGACTGCTTTCATCAACGGAGTGTAAGCTTGAACGTTGAGCTCTGCTGAAGGGATACGATCCACGACGTTTGTGGGCAGCTGGGAAATAGCGTGGAAGCACTTTGTCTTCTCCAAGGAGATTTTTGCAAGGTAAAATTGTGATTCTAAAACTCTGAGCCAGGTTGGAACTGAAGTCTCAGAAAACTCTGGAGGCTTCAACTTTATACAGACAATAAACTCTTCTATCTGTTCTTCGGCAGGAGGCGGCTGGTTTTCGTTGTTTGGTAGACATCTTGAAAGAGAGTGTTTCCTCTTCTTTTGTCTCCCTAAGTCACCAATTATGCAGTGGCAGGAGTGTTGGGAGTTATCCCTTCTTCTTGTTTCTCCACTGCACAGAGAGTTGTTGAAGTTCTTTTGAAGTCTCACGTAATGACTTTTACTTTACGTTGTGAGATCTAAATACAAACAGGTATACAAGCTTATTGCAGCTCTCTCTGTCAGAAATCGCCTCTTCACCACCAGGAAGCTTTATATTACTAGGCGAACCAGCAATATAAGTCGTTAAAACTCTTTTACAGTTATCTCTTTATTAGGAGAGTGAAACAACTGGATATTTTTTGGTTAATTTCTATCATTTATCATCTTTAATATATATATATATATATATATATATATATATATATATATATATATATATATATATATATATATATATATATATATATATATATATATATATATATAATATATATATATATATATATATATATATATATATATAAATCCTTTGACTAGCAAGTTAGAAGTGCCTTAGTTATTAACATATATCAGTTTATCTCTTCGTAAACCATATTTGAGAAGAGAGGTCTAAGAAAATACATTTCAAAAATGGTGCCATGACAGGAAAAGGCGGGATGGTTAGAACTTATTTCTTCGATACATAATAAACAAGTCTATTTACAATTTTACTAATTATTTTATATAAAAGAAATTATATTATAATAAAATAAATATTATATAATCATGTATTACAAGTAAATGTCATATTTATATAAAGTATAAATGTAAAATACATTTTAAGTTTTGTAAAAAACGGAATATATTTTTTTTCGTAATTAAGAATTTGGGATTATTCTTGATTTTCTATTTTCTATAACGTTTTTAAGTTCAACTGACATATTTGAGCAATTTTAAAATGCTCTTTAAAAAAATACTTTTAAATCAACATTTTCAAACATACTTTATATTTATATATATATATATATATATATATATATATATATATATATATATATATATATATATATATATATATATATATATATATATATATATATATATATATATATATATATATATATATATATATATTTATATATATATATATATATGTATATATATATATATATAATCTCGAAATATATGACAACTACACATGACGTCACAGTTACAGCCTCGGAGACTGTGACGTGTGCGTCTGACGTCACGCGGACATCGGAGATATATTTATAGTTAACAGGTTACGGTAAGATATATATACTAATGCCATATATATATATATATAAATGCTAAAGATCAAAAGAATAAATGTTATTAATATAAAAATATTGAGGAATAAATATATAAACA
>JABUQX010138641.1:0-7500 GCA_015478945.1 Trachelipus rathkii
TGTCTTAACCTTATGTTAATTGACCGATTTATAAGATATTTTCGTAAGCCTATGTACCCATAGCCATATACCAATTAGGGTCCAATTTTGACCCCACGCTAAACTTTAGATTGTTAATTGATGAATTTAATTCTACAATCCACCGATAGAAGTTATATTCTAGTATGATTAGTTTTCTAATATTAAGTTAGTTATATATGAGTTAATTTAAGATGAGTTAGCCAGGAATTGATGCACTACCAGGTGAGTGCTCAAAGTTGAGATGTACTCAAATATTTGAAGTGAATAACAATTAGAGTGTCAGTGAGTGCCTTATATGTAGATGCCTATAAGTATGAAGTGCCAACATAGTGCCTAAGTGAGTTGCTACATAATTAGGTAACCTAAAAATACTGATGTGATCCACTTTTTTACAATATATAGCCATTTTCTAAGCCTTCTTTCCTTAGAGCCCTCAGAATACCCTAATATGTAGGTGTCTACCCTATGGATAATAAGGTATGAGTAGATCGAATTGGTGTATATATTTACATTATAGTTGCTTAAAGTTCTATACCAATCTATGAGTTATAGTCTATTTTTTCTATACACTTAAATAAGACTACATATTACACTCACATAGACACTACCTCGTATTTATCAACTAGCCATTTCCATATTTGAGTCAGTTTCAATATAAACGTAACATTCATATCTATAACACGCAAACATTGGTTACACTGACACCACATACACATTACACACATCGAAACATTACTCACATTATAAGCTTTCTATATGTATAGCCTCATTCATAATTGATATATACTTATCATCTTATTGATTAGAAGTCATATCATATTGATATCCTAACCTTATGATGATTTCATTACTTATGATTGACTCATTATCATTTTGTAATATCTTAACCTTCTAGCATCATATTATAAAGCCTATACCCACTATATAATAGCCGCAGCTATAAGTCACCCCTCCCTACTAAAGGTAATTAGAGGCCCTATAATGCACCTCCGCGGTGCAATCACCGAACGCGCGAAATAAAAAAATATTAATATTATACTATAATATATAAGATACATTATCTATATAATTTATTAATTTCATACTTACAATTTCAAGATATAGTCTTTTCAATTTAATACTATGAGTATAATTCATATTACATTTTTATTATTCATACTTAAACATTTTTTTATTAATAATCATTATTCGCGATACTAAATAATCATGAACTATACATTACGGACACTATTATTTAACTAACATATATTATCTAACATTATTTTTACTAATTAATAATTATTTATTACTTTAATACTTTTTAATTTAATAAATTTTTAAAATTGTATGTAAGAAGAAAAAAATCAAGAGTGGGTCTGAGAAATATATAATATATACTTTATTATTATTATTACTACTATATATTGTTGAATCAAATTTATATTAAAACATTAAACATTATCTACCTTAAAGCAGTAAATCAGTATAAAATTAAACAATAGAGGTGTTATCCTATACTACCAAGTAAGGGATTAGTATGCTTTATTGTATTAAATCACTGTTTTACCTGCTTTTAACCTAACTATAGTTTTTATATCTAGCTTTAAAAAAACTTCATGTTTTTAATACTGCATTTAAATAACTCATGTTATTTTATAACTTTCGACTTATAACTTCCAGATATTATTATTTAAACGTTACATAATTAACCTAAAAGCAGTAATAAATTCAGTAAATCAAATAGAAGGGTTTAACATAACATACCAAGTATAGGCTCACACATCTTCCATTTTGCTCTACATTTTATACTTGCAAATTTATTTTGCTTTGAAAATATACAAACTAAGAATAAATAAATAATACTTGCTTTAACTTCACAATGTTACATATATACTGCTTTAATCACATTATTTATAACTAGAGCTTATTAAATCATATATATATTAATATTACATAATTATCCTATATTATAAGCTGTAAATTCAAGTATAATAAAATTCATATAATGTAAGGTTGATTACCTTTAAGGTATTAAGTTAGCGCTTATTGTAATTTATCATTATAGTCATTTAACATTAGCTTTTAACTCACTTAGCTTATCTAGCTATTATATATACTCTCTGCTTTTAACTGTCTTTAAGCTCTCTGATTATATCTATAGCTTATAACATCCATGTTTTACTGCTTTATAGCTCATATATAATTATTAAGCTATTAATGTTTTTTATTAAATTGATTTTAAATACAAATTTTTTATTTATTTTTATATTGTATGGGTATGTGTCCTTTATAGTCATTTTTCTTCTTTATTATTCATAATTTGTAATCTTGAGTTCTTTATTCATCTTATTGGCATTTTATCTTAAAGTTTCTATTTTCTCAAAGCTATCATTGAATTTATTCTGTGAGATTTATTTTACTTGTAAGTATCACGCATCACAACGCTATTTTGTCACTGATTCATTATCAGTCACATCATCATCACTACTGGATCTCTTCTTTCTCTTCTTCTCTTTTTCTTCGTCTTCTTCATCATCAACTCCATCTTTCTTCTCTCTCCCTCTTCTCTCTCTCTTTTTCTATTCATCTATATTTTTACTATTTGAACTATTATTCGGACCATTCACTTTGACTCGCACACTTCATTTACCACATTACGTATCTACTTTTTGACTTATCTATCTCTTCTATACCACCCATCTGCTCGTCTCTACACTACCACACATCTCTCTCCACACATCTCATTATCTCTTCTCCTCTCTCCTCTCTCTCCTCTCTCTCTTCTCTCTCCATCCCATTTTTTTTTTTTACATCTTCCTGCACACACTTACACTCTATACAACACACACAATTCATCTTTTATGTATACTTATACACCATCTTATCTAATGACAACAACTCTTATCATTCTAGTCCATCTAGACATATCTCTCATTACAACTTCACTACACACAGATTACTTACATCTCCACCTCACATCAGATGCTTTATCCTTACACTTCACATCTCTCTTCCACAGATTTATCTCTACTACACACAGATTTACTGTTACAACTCGCTGCACAGAATTTATCACACACACACACCATCCTACTCTCTCTCACACACACATCTCACACACACATGTTTATCTACTTATCAATTAAATAGCCTTAAAGTATTATGTCACGTCTCTTATTGAGTGAAATAATCACGTAAAATTTTATTATATAAGTAGTTTCTAGATTTTAGTAGGCCTACTTGTTAGCCTATTACTGATCAATTTCTCTTCATACGATAATATAACTAAACACTTATTTCAAGTTTCTTAAAACCTCTGGCTATAGAATAGAGATCCAAGATCATCTTTAATTTTTGTGAAATTAAACTAGAAACACTTTTGTGAATATCTTTATTGTTATTATTAAAATTATAACTACCTTTCTAATGGTTTTGGTGATTGAATAACCTCTTCTAACTCACATGATTTTATGGTACATTTGGTTATTAATATACACATTGATACTTTTTAGCGTAACCCTAATATTAAAGCAATAAATATTAAAATCGAGCTAACTGGTCCAGTCCCTCCCTAGCCACGCCCTTAATCCCATCCCATACGCTTTAGCTCTCTCTACGTTTTGTCTACCTCCTTTGACTCTACCTTGCTTTTCCACATCATATTTACCCATGTAATAAGTTAAAGAACCAAAACAAAGTTTAAAACAGCTAACAAAAAATGTATTTTATTAAAATCTTTCTAAAGTTCTTATTTAAAAAATAACAATATTCATACATTTATATTATTCGCTCGATGTCAACTAATCTTTTCACAAAGTTTTTTAAATAATCGGATTTTCTTTAATTATTATTATCTTTATGTACATTGACAATCCATCACGAAAAAGCACAACAACCCGCACTCCTTACAGATACGAAAGCTGACCTCTCTCTCTCTCTGTAAATGTGGTTGAATAACTACTATTTAGGTTCTAAATTTAGGATACCTTTTTGTAGCCCGGGGCGATTTAGCCTAATTCCAGGTCAAATATAATTTCCAACTGACCTCTTTCTGTAAAATGTGGTGCATAACCAACGTTAGGCCTAAATTTAGGCCTAATTAGGCTATTTAGGATAAGCCCTTTTTGTATCCCATTGGCCTAGATTTAGCCTAATAACAGGTCAAAGGGTAATTCCAGTATAGACAAGATCATTGTTATTATTATTATTATTTTTATGAATATATTTCAAAACTGAAACATGCTGGAGCGGTAAGATCCTTTAAGCAGGTAAAAAGGAAATGTTTTTCCTTACTTGTCTGGTGATTGGTCGGAGTAATCCTTATCTCTATATGACTCCGCATGTGATTGGGTCGAGAATTGTTTTATCGTCTTTTGAAAATTAACGTTTGTTCTTTTACTTGTATTTGAGCAGGTGTGTGTTTATTATCTTTTAGCGCCAAACTCATTTTTAAAACATCATAGTTCATTTTAGGCTGTTACGCGGTGCAGCAAGTTATCTGATTTTGTATTAAAAGTGTTTTATTTTTCTAAGTGTATATCATATTTAATATAAATACTTCAATTGAGGATAATTAATTAATTTCACTAGAATAGATAAAAATTAATTCACTAGTTCATAAGCTAACCACCAGGGCTCAGCATGACCCCCAACCGCAAAGGCAGCCAACCCCGCACCCGCTGGTGCGTCCCGCCGCGTCCCCCCGCGACCAGGAGCTTACCGATCCAGCATGTTTTCAGTTTGAAATATATTAATAAAAATAATAACTAATAACAATAATCTTTTCTATACTGGAATTACCTTTTGACCTGGTATTAGCTTTAAACAGCCATGGATACAAAAAGGCTTATCCTTTTAGGCCTAAACTTTAGGCTAACGGTATGAGTTAAAGCAGTAAAGGTTAAACAGAAAAAGGTCAGTTGAAATATATTTTGACCTGGAATAGGCCTAAATCGCCCCGGGCAACAAAAAGGATTATCCTAATTTAGACCTAAAGTAGTTATTTCAGTAAAATGTTAAGATGAGAGAGAGGTGATATTCCGTATCTTTAAGAGTGCGGGTTGTTGTGTTTTCTCGTGATGGATTGTCAAATTAGTTTACATAGATAATAATAATAATGAAATCCGAATTATTTAAAAAACTTTGAAAATATTTTTAGTTGACATCGAGCGAATAATATAAAATGTAAAGTGAATATTGTATTTTTAAAATAAGAACTTAGCAAAGATTTTAATAAAATACTGTTATGTTAGCAGAGAAGAACTTTTTTGTTTATTTATTATACTTATGTACCTCGCTAAAGATATGTAAAGCAGTAAGTCAATAGAACAAAACGTGGCATAGCTTGGTGTAAGAGGGGTGCTAAGGGCTGACCTTACCTGATTACTGATTTATTGCTTTAAAGGTTACGTAAAATATATGTTTTAATAAAATTTCAATAAATATTTTAGAAAAGTTATTTTAAAACTTGATAGTTATAGAATTTATAAACCAAAAAGTATTAAAGTTAATAATAAAATTCTTATGTTCAAAGATAATGATTGATTTTATTATAGAAGTTTTAAGAAAACTTTGAAATAATTTAGTATATTGAATGAGTAATATAAATGTACGTGTTTAATTAAAACAAAAATGTTTAATAATTATACGTTATATGTGTAAGTGAGTGTGCGGTGGGTTGTGTGTGTGTGTGTGTGTGTTGGTGTGTAAAATCTGTGCGCAAAGGTAATCTGTGTGGTGTAAGTAATCTGTGTGTGAGTGTAAGTAAAATCTGTGTGTGTAAGTAAAATCTGTGCTGTGAGTGTAAGTGTAAATATAAGTGTCTATGGATAAATGTAAGTGTCATAAGTGAATGTGTGTATAAGTATCATAGTGAATGTGTGTATAAGTGTAAGTGTGTGGTGTTGTGTGGTGTGTGTGTGTGAACCGCATGTGTTGTGTGTAAGTGTAAAGTGTCTATGGGTAAATGTAAGTGTCATAGTGAAATTGTGTGTATAAGTGCATAGTGAATGTGGTGTGGTGTGTGGTGTGTGGTGTGTTGTGTTGTTGTTGTGTGTGTGGTGTGTGTGTGTTGTGCGTGTGTATGCGTGTTTTCTATAAATAACAATAGGCCTGAAGTAAAAAAATAAGTATATAATAATAAAAATAAAATTAAAAAAAATAATAAAATAATAATAAAATAAATAAAATATAAATAAAATAAATAAAAGTCTTAAAAAAAAAACAAAAACATAATGTTAATAAATATATGAGTTAAAAGCAGTAAAACATGTGAGTTAAAGCAGTAAAGCAGAGAGTTAGAACAGTAAAGCATGGCGGGTGAAAGGGTTAAAGCAGTAAAGCAAGTGAGTTAAAGCAGTAAGCAGTAAAAAAAAGCCTACTAATCCCTTAGTTGCTAGGTGTTATGTTTGGATTTACTGATTTACTGCTTTAAGGTATGTAATGTTAATAAATATATGAGTTTAAAGCAGTAAAACATGTGAGTTAAAGCAGTAAAGAATGAAGTTAAAGCAGTAAAGCAGTAAAAACAAAAGCATACTAATCCCCCTTCGGTGTTAGGTAACACCCTATTGATTTACTGATTTTACTGCTTTCCGTATGTAACGTTTAATAAATATATGAGCTTAAAGCAGTAAAACATATGAAGTAAAGCAGAACAGTAAAACTGAAAGTTAAAGCAGTAAAACATGAGTTAAAGCACGTAAAGCAGTAAAACAAAGCATACTATCCCCTCTTGGTGTTAGGTAACACCTCTATGATTTACTGATTTAACTGCTTTAAAATCAGTAATTTTAATGCTTTTCATCAAATTTCGTAACATTTTTATAAAATAAGATGTTTATTTATCTAACACTCTGGTTTTTTTTTCTTACATACAATTTTTAAAAATTTATAAATTAAAAAGTATTAATAAAAAGTATTAAGTAAAAATAATGTATAAATATATGTGTTAAAATAATAGGTCTGTAATGAGTTACAGTTTTAGGTTCGCGAATGTTTTTTAATAAAAAAATGTTTAAGTATGAAATAAAACTGAATGATCATAGTAATATTTGAAAAGAAATTCTTTGAAATGTTTAAGTATGAAATAAAATGAATGACTTATAGTATATATATTTTTTCATTCGCGCGGCGGGTCGCACCTGCGGGTGCGGGGCCTCCATCCTTTTCGGGGAGGGGGCTTGCTGCGGCCTGGTGGGGGCAGCTTATGATCTAGAGGCAGACAAAAGATGAGTCATCAAAGATGAATCATCAATAAAGGTGGTATCAAAGATGACTTCATCAAAGATGAGTTATCAAAGATGAGGCACAAACTTGAGCTTCGAGTGTGTGAGTTGTAAGTGTAAGTGTAACTGTTTATGGTGAGTGTAAGGTGTGAGTGTAAGTGTTATGGGCTAGTGTAAGTGTCTATAGGTGAGTGTAAGTGCTTATAAGTGTTAGAAAAAGACAACTCATAGTTGGAAGCATCCTAGCACTTGTAATATACACACCATACGATTC
>JABUQX010138641.1:12500-15000 GCA_015478945.1 Trachelipus rathkii
AAATATAGAGAAAAAACTATAAAACAAACTGATACCAATAGCTTAATCGGTTGAGCGACAGTCACAAGGCAAGGGACTAGGGTTTTGGAACCTAGGTAGCAATTAACTAGAGCAGTCCCCTTCTAGAATAGGGCAATGCCCGCGAGGTGCGATATTAAAAAAAATATAATAATAATTAAATTTGAAACCTGACGAAGAGGTAACATGATATTTGAATTTAAAATCTTTCTCAAGTGCTGGACAGATATTTAATGTCTAGACCAGCGTTTCCCAACCAGGGTCCACATGAAGCCCAAAGGAGTCCACAAGAAGCTTTAAGGGGGTTAATTAGACTCTAAGAACTCTTTCTATATAATAACTTACTAATTTCACTCTAACTTGACAATGCTGCCGAGGAGTAAATATTATGTACTTAGTTTTAGTTACACACGGACTATCAATTCATTTCTAAGGGGATCTATTTATGAAACGACTCATGTTTAATATTTATTATTTCAACATAGTCGCTTAAATATTCATGTTCATAAGGATGCATAGTTTCATCGTTACCGGCATAATTCGCATATTTTGATTTAGTTGAAAATACACATGATGATTCATAAAATGTTATTTATTGTGGTGAATATAGTATACTTATCAACTTTATTGGTCACTGAACAAAAAAAAGAAAAACGTTGACTAAATTGATTGGTTAGCTCTTGTTTTCAAGATAATAGCCATTTCAGATTCATATACTGATAAAAATGTGAATACAAAGTTATTTACCTTAACGTAGTCTCCTTTTGTCCCTGTGTATGGTATTCTGTTTCGGGCATCCTTTTACCATCCAGTAATCATCATCCTAGCATAGCAGCTCACCATTTTCATTTCGTGCCTGGGCTCCATCATCAAAATAACTTGAGAGAGATCATCATATTCGTCGCTCAAGTTGCAAATTGAGGAAGAAATCTGCAGATGTTTTTAAAAACTATTTTTAGCGACACATTGCACTGGTCGATCATCACCTAACATGGCAGCTCTCCATTTTCATTCTTGCCTGGGCTCCATCAACAAAATGACTTGACGAGAGCGGTGGTCACCCATATTCGTCGCTCAAGTAACCAAATTTGAGGAAGAAATCTGAGTGTTTTAAAGAAACTATTTTTAGCGACACATTGCGAACTAGTTGTTCATACAAGTTCATTAGTCTACTGTTTCGAACCAGTGGTTGCCTGGTTTGTAGACCGATGAACAGACCCTTTTAAGTTCTCGAAGCTGAGTCTTCTAAATTTTGACGTAAATACGTGAATGGAATACTTTTCACATACAAAAGCTTTAACAATTCTTCGCAAACCCAGGTTTATGTACTGAAGTGTGGAGCATAATTGACTCAATCATAGTTTTCCTACTAACATTCTCGTTCTAGGTGTTAACGATTGTTAATGAATAGTCCCCACTAATCAAAGTGTGCCTCATAGTATTGTCCTTATCCAGGCCATCAAAGTCTTTGCGGTAATTTATATAACTTTCGGTTCTCAAAAAAAAATTGTGCGGAATTCTTTATTTTTAATGCGAAAATGTTGCGCCTTTTACTGAGTAATTACTTCTCACTTCTTCAAACCTATGTCTTTAAAAAATGTTGCAGATCTGGGAATAATAAACAACCCTGATTTTATCATTTGGAGGAAGTCCGTGCTAGGGAAATAGTCAACATCTGAGGAAGAGGATTGATAGTTGCTGTTGTTGGCTGCTTGAGGTAGCTGTTATGTTTATCAGCTCTTAACTAAACACAGGTAGAGTTACAGATGGGATATTGTGATTGATTATTTGTTGTGATTGTGATTGCTAGACTCCTTCATACCAAGGGTACAACAAACTGAATAAAAAGTCCTTTTCCATAGCCCTCACGTGATTTAAGATGAGATTACATAGTGAAACACTTATGGTGCCCATTTTGTTTTTAGTGCTAACTCTTCCAGTGAAATAAAAGAAATACATTTTTACAGTTGAAGTAATCAAACACTTCCTTAAAGCAAATGTAATTTCTCCGCAAATATAGCAGAAATTATCCGGATTATTTACATACTTCAAAGGTATTATTATAAACATACAACATAATTTATAACAATACAATGGCAGTTAAATAAAATTATCACAACACAGTTCTCATGGAAGAACTTGGAAACTCGTCAATAACAAAATACTTTCGCACAATACTTTATTTCTAAACTCTTCAATAATTTATCCAGGCAGCAATTTTACTGGTGATTTTTATGAGCACATGCACAGCGACATTATTAATCATGTGTTGACACGTCATGACATCATTTTTAGAATAACGGTTGCCACTTGCAGTGTTGCCAGCTGTAATTCAAAAATTGCCAAAATCCGCAACTTCAGAACATTGTTGAATTTTGAAAACTAAGGTCCTTATGAGTTTCATGGCGCAGATAAATGTGTGTTTCATTAAACTTTTTTTTTCATATATTGTTATTATATGATATTAACAATGAATTTAAGT
>JABUQX010138641.1:22500-30721 GCA_015478945.1 Trachelipus rathkii
TGTTATGTTCGATAGTTACATCTAAGAAGGGAAGGCGTCTGTTGGTTTCTAGTTCCATGGTGAATTTAATATTTGGGTGTTTATTGTTAAGATAGTCCAAAAATTGTGCAGGGTGTGATTGATCTTTGAATATGATGAAGCAATCGTCGAGGTATCTGCGGTAAAATAAGGGTTTGAAGAGGGGTGGGCACTGTTCCAACCAAATAGCTTCATGATGTGTGAGAAAAGCATTTGCAAAGGCTGGGCCGAGTGGTGATCCCATCGCCATGCCATCGATCTGTTGGTGAAGAATGTTGTTAAAAAGGAAGATGGTGTCTTCCGTGGCCAATTGTAGAAGTTTTTTGAACTGAGTAGATACGAAATTAAATTTTAGAGAGGGATCTATATTGGGAGGTAAATTATTATTAAAAATGGACTGAGTTATAATGTCGATAGTTTCAACAATTGGGATGTTTGTGTATAGGGACTCTATATCAAAACTGGCCATGAAACACTGATCGAAAGACAAACCCCTCAACTCTTCAATGAAGTGGAAGGTATCTCTGATCGTGAAGAGGTTGTTTGTGATGGTTTTGAGGTAAGGAATTAAAAATTTAGCGAGTTTGTAGGTAGGAGAATTGATTGCTGATAAAATGGGACGGAGTGGTGTGTTAGGTTTGTGGATTTTGGGGAGACCATAAATGGATCCAGGGATTGTACCAGAGATACAGAGATCGGAATCAGGGGGTAAAGCATTCAGGGATTTTAGTTTCCTAATGAAATTGTTTATTTTAGTTTCAATTTTTAAAATGTGTTTGAAAGGATCAATATTGAGAATTTTAAATTTAGAGGTATCAGAAATAAGATGAGTCAATTTATCGACATAATTATTCCTATCCAGGACCACTACGCCCCTTCCTTTGTCTGGTCTGGTTATTATAATGGATGAGTCACGTCCAAGTAGCTTAAGGGTTAAAAAATCCTTACGTTTAAAGACGGGGGAGAAAAGTTTGTGTCCTTTAAAGTTATAAAAAAATCGATTAGCGACAGATTTGATATTATGAATAGCATCTCTAGTAACACTTTCAGAGTTCGGAAATGGGTAAAGTAGTAGTAGAACTCTGTCCCGGGATGAGAAACGTATCCTTGCACTTGGTCTTGATTTTAAACTCCCTTGTTTTAAACTTAATTTTATCAATTATTTTTGCCAATTTGAAAGATTGTGTACACAGTTGACTGAACTTTACCCATTTCCGAACTCTGAAAGTGTTACTAGAGATGCTATTCATAATATCAAATCTGTCGCTAATCGATTTTTTTATAACTTTAAAGGACACAAACTTTTCTCCCCCGTCTTTAAACGTAAGGATTTTTTAACCCTTAAGCTACTTGGACGTGACTCATCCATTATAATAACCAGACCAGACAAAGGAAGGGGCGTAGTGGTCCTGGATAGGAATAATTATGTCGATAAATTGACTCATCTTATTTCTGATACCTCTAAATTTAAAATTCTCAATATTGATCCTTTCAAACACATTTTAAAAATTGAAACTAAAATAAACAATTTCATTAGGAAACTAAAATCCCTGAATGCTTTACCCCCTGATTCCGATCTCTGTATCTCTGGTACAATCCCTGGATCCATTTATGGTCTCCCCAAAATCCACAAACCTAACACACCACTCCGTCCCATTTTATCAGCAATCAATTCTCCTACCTACAAACTCGCTAAATTTTTAATTCCTTACCTCAAAACCATCACAAACAACCTCTTCACGATCAGAGATACCTTCCACTTCATTGAAGAGTTGAGGGGTTTATCTTTCGATCAGTGTTTCATGGCCAGTTTTGATATAGAGTCCCTATACACAAACATCCCAATTGTTGAAACTATCGACATTATAACTCAGTCCATTTTTAACAATAATTTACCTCCCAATATAGATCCCTCTCTAAAATTTAATTTCGTATCTACTCAGTTCAAAAAACTTCTACAATTGGCCACGGAAGACACCATCTTCCTTTTTAACAACATTCTTCACCAACAGATCGATGGCATGGCGATGGGATCACCACTCGGCCCAGCCTTTGCAAATGCTTTTCTCACACATCATGAAGCTATTTGGTTGGAACAGTGCCCACCCCTCTTCAAACCCTTATTTTATCGCAGATACCTCGACAATTGCTTCATCATATTCATAGATCAATCACACCCTGCACAATTTTTGGACTATCTTAACAATAAACACCCAAATATTAAATTCACCATGGAACTAGAAACCAACAGACGCCTTCCCTTCTTAGATGTAACTATCGAACATAACACCAATGGCCGCTTCCGTACCTCTACATATCGTAAGCCTTCCTCTACTATCCTGGGTACTAACTTCTTCAGCTTCATTCCCCTACGCTTTAAACTTAATAGTATTTTATGTCTGATTGATCGGGCATACAAGATATGCTCAGATTGGACCGGTTTCCACTCAGAAATGTGCTATCTACGAAACTTCTTTGTCGGCAATCTGTTCCCCCCCTACATGTTTGATAGGATTCTCAACTCCTATTTGGACGACATCTTTCGTCCTAAAACTCTCACCTCTTCAGCTCCTAAACTTTCAATTTATCTCAAAATCCCCTTTCTCGGCCCCAAAACCACAGATCTTACTAAATCTCTTAGGAAAATTCTTGACTCTGCCTACCCACATATAGAATTCAAACTTATTTCGTCTAATCCCTTTAGCATAAGCTCTTTTTTCCACCTTAAAGAACGGATTCCCAAATTGCTTCGATCCATGGTCGTGTATAAATATCAGTGTGCAGACTGTCACGCCTGCTACATAGGGGAAACCTCCCTTCAACTCACGATCAGAATTGAAAAGCATAAGGGTATCTCGTTCAGAACGGGCCTCCCATACACCAACCCGGAAACATCAGCAATCCGGGACCATGCGTTCCAAAACGATCATCCCATCCTAAACAATAACTTCTCAATCTTGAAACCTTTTAAATCCATTAAAGAAGGTCGCATCATAGAATCTTTATTTATACACAGTCTCCGTCCCCCTCTAAATATCACTTCAAGCTCTGCCCAACTACACACGATTTGATATAACAACCAACTATCTCGTTACATAGTTTAATCTTTTATGCTTTCTGTATACGTCTTGCTTCTTCTCGCTTGTTTGGAAGTGTTGGTGGGTTAACGATTGTTACTATTTATATTATTATGTGAAAGTTGTCATTTTTCGTTATTGTGTGTGTTGTGTGTGTGTGTGTGTGTGTGTGTGTGTGTGTGTGTGTGTGTGTGTGTGTGTGTGTGTGTGTGTGTGTGTGTGTGTGTATTATTATTATTATTATTATTATTATTATTATTATGGTGATTTATTTTATTTATTTTTATTTTTTATTTATTCCCTATTTTCATTTTTATTTTTAATAATAATAATAATAATAATAATAATAACTAAAAATTAATAGTCATTAATTAGTCATTAATATGTATTTTTCATGATTTTTCATTTACTTTTATTCTTTATTTATTATTTTATATTTGTTATTTTTCATCATTCATTTATTAGTTTCATATAGTTATTGTTTAACGTTATACATATCTAATTTTAGTTTTAATTTTATTTTTAGTCTACTGAGGATGGATTGGTACAATCCGAAACGTTTAGAATAAAGTTGAGAATACGACCATCTTGTTAATATCACCCATGTATGGAGTTTTGTTGGCAGTGTTCGCCTTTATCATTAAGATTAGATTCCCTAGAAATCAATTTATTTCTCATATATTACGAAATCGCTACAACAATGCTGTTCTACGAAACTACCGTAACCTGGAGAAATTTAGGAAGAACCTAGCCAAAGCAGAATTGGACCTTCACTTCCTCACAGTTTGCAAGGGATATAAGTTTACACCCAAATTTATGAGGTTTAGGTTATATAGAAAAGACTTAAATAATACGTCTCTCTATAGAAAAACTTAACTCTTTACTTGGCTTGGAAATCAAATTCAAACAACGCCTAATAAATCAATATACAGTTAAAATTACGGAACTTACAAACTCTCTTAAACAGTCCGTTTCATACCTCGACTTTCATCATTTAAGGCACCTTATTAATAATAATATCAAATCTTTTGCATCCTCTACTAAAAACCGTCATGAACGCAAATTGTCACGACTTGGCTTAAACTACAACCTAAACATAGATCCCGATGCTGTCATATTCAATCTTAGTAGTAGAACTCTGTCCCTGGATGAGAAACGTATCCTTGCACTTGGTCTTGATTTTAAACTCCCTTGTTTTAAACTTAATTTTATCAATTATTTTTGCCAATTTGAAAGATTGTGTACACAGTTGACTGAACTTTACCCATTTCCGAACTCTGAAAGTGTTACTAGAGATGCTATTCATAATATCAAATCTGTCGCTAATCGATTTTTTTATAACTTTAAAGGACACAAACTTTTCTCCCCCGTCTTTAAACGTAAGGATTTTTTAACCCTTAAGCTACTTGGACGTGACTCATCCATTATAATAACCAGACCAGACAAAGGAAGGGGCGTAGTGGTCCTGGATAGGAATAATTATGTCGATAAATTGACTCATCTTATTTCTGATACCTCTAAATTTAAAATTCTCAATATTGATCCTTTCAAACACATTTTAAAAATTGAAACTAAAATAAACAATTTCATTAGGAAACTAAAATCCCTGAATGCTTTACCCCCTGATTCCGATCTCTGTATCTCTGGTACAATCCCTGGATCCATTTATGGTCTCCCCAAAATCCACAAACCTAACACACCACTCCGTCCCATTTTATCAGCAATCAATTCTCCTACCTACAAACTCGCTAAATTTTTAATTCCTTACCTCAAAACCATCACAAACAACCTCTTCACGATCAGAGATACCTTCCACTTCATTGAAGAGTTGAGGGGTTTGTCTTTCGATCAGTGTTTCATGGCCAGTTTTGATATAGAGTCCCTATACACAAACATCCCAATTGTTGAAACTATCGACATTATAACTCAGTCCATTTTTAACAATAATTTACCTCCAATATAGATCCCTCTTTAAATTTTAATTTCGTATCTACTCAGTTCAAAAAACTTCTACAATTGGCCACGGAAGACACCATCTTCCTTTTTAACAACATTCTTCACCAACAGATCGATGGCATGGCGATGGGATCACCACTCGGCCCAGCCTTTGCAAATGCTTTTCTCACACATCATGAAGCTATTTGGTTGGAACAGTGCCCACCCCTCTTCAAACCCTTATTTTACCGCAGATACCTCGACGATTGCTTCATCATATTCAAAGATCAATCACACCCTGCACAATTTTTGGACTATCTTAACAATAAACACCCAAATATTAAATTCACCATGGAACTAGAAACCAACAGACGCCTTCCCTTCTTAGATGTAACTATCGAACATAACACCAATGGCCGCTTCCGTACCTCTACATATCGTAAGCCTTCCTCTACTATCCTGGGTACTAACTTCTTCAGCTTCATTCCCCTACGCTTTAAACTTAATAGTATTTTATGTCTGATTGATCGGGCATACAAGATATGCTCAGATTGGACCGGTTTCCACTCAGAAATGTGCTATCTACGAAACTTCTTTGTCGGCAATCTGTTTCCCCCCTACATGTTTGATAGGATTCTCAACTCCTATTTGGACGACATCTTTCGTCCTAAAACTCTCACCTCTTCAGCTCCTAAACTTTCAATTTATCTCAAAATCCCCTTTCTCGGCCCCAAAACCACAGATCTTACTAAATCTCTTAGGAAAATTCTTGACTCTGCCTACCCACATATAGAATTCAAACTTATTTCGTCTAATCCCTTTAGCATAAGCTCTTTTTTCCACCTTAAAGAACGGATTCCCAAATTGCTTCGATCCATGGTCGTGTATAAATATCAGTGTGCAGACTGTCACGCCTGCTACATAGGGGAAACCTCCCTTCAACTCACGATCAGAATTGAAAAGCATAAGGGTATCTCGTTCAGAACGGGCCTCCCATACACCAACCCGGAAACATCAGCAATCCGGGACCATGCGTTCCAGAACGATCATCCCATCCTAAACAATAATTTCTCAATCTTGAAACCTTTTAAATCCATTAAAGAAGGTCGCATCATAGAATCTTTATTTATACACATTATCCGTCCCCCCTAAATATCACTTCAAGCTCTGCCCAACTACACAAGATTTGATGTAACAACCAACTACCTCGTTACCTAGTTTAATCTTTTATGCTTTCTGTATACGTCTTGCTTCTTCTCGCTTGTTTGGAAGTGTTGGTGGGTTAACGATTGTTACTATTTATATTATTATGTGAAAGTTGTCATTTTCGTTGTGTGTGTGTGTGTGTGTGTGTGTGTGTGTGTGTGTGTGTGTGTGTGTGTGTGTGTGTGTGTGTGTGTGTGTGTATTATTATTATTATTATTGTGTGTGTGTATTATTATTATTATTATTATTATTATGGTGATTTATTTTATTTTATTTTTTTTTTTTTTTATTCCCGTTTTTCATTTTTTTTTTTTTTTTATTTTTTAGTATACCCTATAATTGTTATTATTTTTTAATATTGTTATTTCTTAGTCATTAATATGTATTTTTCATGATTTTTCATTTACTTTTATTCTTTATTTATTATTTTATATTTGTTATTTTTCATCATTCATTTATTAGTTTCATATAGTTATTGTTTAACGTTATACATATCTAATTTTAGTTTTAATTTTATTTTTAGTCTACTGAGGATGGATTGGTACAATCCGAAACGTTTAGAATAAAGTTGAGAATACGACCATCTTGTTAATATCACCCATGTATGGAGTTTTGTTGGCAGTGTTCGCCTTTATCATTAAGATTAGATTCCCTAGAAATCAATTTATTTCTCATATATATATATATATATATATATATATATATATATATATATATATATATATGTGTACATGTATATAATAATATATAGATATATATAACTATATATATATATATATATATATATATATATATATATATATTAGTGCAGGGGATCTTTCTTCGCGTCCGCGGATGCGAATGTTTGATCTGAACATCCGCGTATGCGGATGTTTGAAATATATATATTTATACATATATATAGATATATATAATACTATATATATATATATATATATATATATATATATATATATATATATATATATATATATATATATATATATATCAAATTACACACAATCTGTGTATAATTGTGTTACCAGGGTACGGGACGGGGACCCAACTCAAATGCACCCACCAACCTCTCTTATTGAAAGAGATTTTACAATGGATTAAATACTTTTGCAATATTGAAATTCAAATGTAGGAAGGTTGTGCTTAAGGTTGTGTTTGAGAAACATCAATTTTTCTGCCTATTCTGTGAGGGTCTGTTTCTCTTTTCATCATATATTAGTCCAGCATTGCTAAATACTCTCACTTGGAACATAAGTTGGAGGACAGGCCAAGTATTTCCTTTCAAGTTTACGCGTGGGTAAACATTTCGCTTAACTTTCCACCAACTGATAGGATCGTAATTTGATCTAGTCGTTTTCTTGGTGATAGTTTTGTCGTCGTTTTACTCCATCACTGGCGTGGTATTGTTTTCTCTTCATCACTACTGGTTTGTGAAATTATTCAGTGAATCTGTTATTAGTTTACTTGTATGAAAGTAGTGTTCTGTAGATTTCGTTTTTCAGCACAATGGTGGCGGTCTTAGACTATTCTGGTTGAAGTTTTCAGCTGCATAGTGACGTTAATTTTGTTCTAATATTGTGTTCGCTTTTTTTGCCAGTGTCTAGTAGTTTGGTGTAGTTCATTAATTTTATACAGAACCAAAGCGCTCTTCTAGCTCTAGTTGTTATCTTTCATTCTTTTTAATGTTCATCATTTCATTTGAAGATGGTTTAAAATGCTTCCTTAGCATTGATATTAATGGTATTACATCGGAGACAAGCTATACAGGTCTTTAGTTTGGAGTTATTTATTATTTAAAATGGTTTAGATGTTATGATTTATTGAAATATGATCTCTAAATTACGCAGAATCAGATGTTACATAGAAGAATTTGAGGAAGAGCATTATTGCAGCAGAAGAAGAGAGGAGGAAGGAGAGAGAGAGAGAAGAGAAGGAGGGGAGAGAAGGAAGGAAGACAGAGGGCCCCAAGAGTGAGAGGGAAAGCGAGC
>JABUQX010138642.1:2500-10000 GCA_015478945.1 Trachelipus rathkii
TTTTCAGGATAAAGAAAATTTACCTTTAATATTGTATATGTAATTAATATTCTTGTTATAATAGTAAAAATGATCGAAATTATATAAAATTATGTTATTAAAATACTCGTATTTCTGATAATTATTAATTAATACTATTAATTATACATGTTAATGGCTTTCTTATGAATGATATGGTTGTTTGTCACACACACACACCACATATATAATATTAATATATATAATAAATATATATAATATAGTATAATATATACTATATTATATTATTAGCTATAGTTATATTATAATTATATATATTACTATATATATATATATTATGTATATATATCAATCACCATCCACTCCTCTCGCCAAATTGGCGGAAAAGTTTTTCCCATCCCATGGCATGTTAAGTAGTAAAAAGCAAAAATACGCAGGTCGAAAAGAAACCCTCCCCACCCCCGCCCTTCAATTCTTTACCGTTCCCTTTATGGCACTAAATGAGAACTCGTTCCAGTCAGAAAAAATCCCACCATCAGGGTTCACGAGACTGCGGACGGACCCCCACCTGTGGTACTTCGTCATGTGGGTTTATCCCCTGGGCCAGGGCCCACAACTATACGCCCCTCACAAAACCTCTTTCTTCTCGTCTCTGTCAAACTCGCATTCCTCCCTTCCAGGCATTCGGTTGAACTTATTCCAATTTACTCTTTTTGTGGGTGCTGAATTATAAAAAAACTCAAGCAATAACCACTATACAATCCGCTTAACCAAAAACGACTATCATCCACCCTTTCGATATGACCATATGTATGTATGTATTCATGTTTATCTTCAATATTTAAAAGTCTTCAAAGAACAAAAAAAAACAAAAATAAAAAAAAACACCAGACAGAAACTCCCTAATGCGGTTCATTCCTCATTTTATCAATTCTTCACACACCTACATCTCCATCTGAATCACATTGACTTTAAGTATCTTCAATACTTCTCTTATTCCAGACCACAGTTTCAACTATATAGACTAATACAGGTTATCAGCTTGAACTAGAAACCATCACCAGTTTTTGGCTGTTCGTCCAAGTTGCAAGACCTCCTGTAGTGGAAGTTTGTCAAATATTTCAAAATTTGCAACACTTTAACAAGCGAGTGCTATTTGTTTTTTCAAATTTGTGCCTTTATCATCAATGAGTTGTGACAGGTAATCCGATATAATGAGAGAAGCGTAGTCTGTAAGCTGGCTTGATAATGCAGAAAGAATCCCTCTTTCTCGAGAAGAGCTTCCAAGTTTCGCACCCCAAGCCGAAGAAAGTATGTGACATATGTTAATTGGTAGGAACCAATGGGTAACGATTAGATATGGTAGTGAAAGGATGTCTTATAATGAAGACAATTGACGTTTGTACATCTGAAATATTTCGATTTCATAACTTATTCTGTCATAATTGCCAACGACGCAATTTTAATTTTAAAACAGTGGTCGAGGCAAAATTTGATTTTTTTCTTAAAAACTCACACCAATTTTCTGAAACGAGGAAGTTTTCCATGAAGTCAGGCCCATTGACTGAGGGTCACTCGTTGTACCGTAAAACGCATGCAGGCACTCCGAAAACGGTTAAAAAAATCGTTGAAGAAATAAAATCTCAACTATAAATGATCTAGACGACATGTCATCTATAAGGTACAAATATACCGCACGAATATTCAAATAGGTGTAAATGATCAATTGAACATTTTTTTGGGCTGGCACTTAACCTAGACTTTGAATGACCCACCAATGTTTGGTGTAGTCAATACCAACATGTTTAAAAGGCCCGAATAATCCACTGAGATCCCTATTGAATAATGTGGTGAATCGAGGGTACCGTAACATGCCAAAATAAAGATGAACTTTTTTTGCAAAAGTATGTATTCCTGCAAACCATATTTGATACAGGTACATGCTGATTTCACCCAGAAGCCCTTGGGGCCGACATTTGTATGAATGGTTTTTGTGTGTCTAGTAGATGCTTACACTCTAGTGTGAGCATCTTATGATTAGCTTAGAAAAGTGGTGACCTTTTGAGAGCAATATGGGATTAATTAACAATATAATCGTAATAATTGCATTTTAGACAAGCGACCTTGCTCCTCGATACAATGAGATCATTTTCATCTATGAACAAGAATTCAGATTATTTACCAAGTCCGGAACTTGACCCGTGAACGGGGGATTACTTTTGATCTCTTCTAGAAAATTGAAGCTCTTTCGAGAAAGATTCTTTTTGCATTATAAGCAGACAATACAAACGCGCTTTTAAATCGTGATTACCTGTCACAACTCATGAAAAGGCCCCGAACATTTGAAGTGAATTAAAGCAAGTCTGACCGCTACTATCAGTTGTGCAAATTTTGGAATATTTGAAACAATTCACTACACAGCAGTGTTCATTGCACCTTGGACAGCGCAAAACTGGAGGTGTTGTTTCCAGTTCAGATGATGGCCAGTAAACATTATTCAATGAGAGCCATTTTGGCCATTTAGTCCAAAAGATATGTTTTTGAATTCTTGAAGGGAATACCTCATGGTCAGAAGGTGCTGCAGGATTAACTTCTGTTCTGCGTAGAGAAATTTGGGAATTCAACTGAATCATTACCCCTAAAGCCAAGACGCTCATGGTGCTAATATCTTGTCCACCACGGTTCTTCTCTGTCAGTCAAGTATCAATCACTTTTCGGGCTATGCTAGAAATTTCTCTATCTTTCTAGCACTGTATATTTTTTCCTTGCAAATATGGGCCCACAAAGTTCTAACCCTATACAATCGATGTGCTGAATAGATATCGATGTTTATAATGGAGATCAGGATAACTTTCTAGTATGATTTTTGATATCTTTACCCACCCCCTTTCTAGCACTTCTAGCTTGGTATATCCTATTTGTGAAACTATAGACCCGAGTATGGATCAATTCCTATATATCGATGATGCTGAAATCAATTCCCGGAGGTGTTGAGGAATTGGTGTACCGACTGAGTGCTAGTTCTAACACGTCTAGCCTATTTTTTAATTTTCTAGGTATATGTCCCGAACATAGTGTCTAACCCTATGTTTAGAGGGTCTGAAAATCGATTACCGGTATTACCGAGTGGATCGGAGCAATCCTTAAGGCATTTGGCACTGTTTGTTGAAGGTGCTCATCCGTATATTTAAGGTTTTAAGGTTTTCTACTAGTTTTAGTTTTCAACTTGCCACCGTGGTTGGTGAAGGAGCAGCCTGCCTAGTCCTGAGGTTTCACGCCGCTACGCCCAAGGATGAAGGGAGTCTGAGCCCCCAAAAACCTGGAAATGGATTCAGAAAGTTGAAATTTGGTGAGTGTATAGAAGAGAATAAATGAAATAGTGAGTAAATTAAGTGCCGGAGCACATGAACCGGAGACTGGAAAAACCTAAAGAAATAGACTTAAAAGGGTGAATTTTGGAGAGTACATAAAGAGAATGAATGAAATAAAATACTCAGTTTAAATTAAGTGCCGGAGCACAATGAACCGGGAGCTGGAGCTGGGATGCCGATGCCGGAGCCAGACTGAAATTCTGGCTCCAGCGCATATTAGGTCAATGATGGTGGTTTATATATGTTTTTAAAATGGAGCCATATAGTATCCTGATTTAGGGTTTCATCCCCTGGATGGGAGAGGGTCCCACTGAATAAAGAAGAAAAGCACAGAGTGCATGCAGAAAAGATTAGCGAGGAGGAGGAATACAGAAGAAGGAATAAAAAGTCTCATTATGACGGAGCAATATAAAGCCAAAGCTGGAGCACTAACCAGCTAGAGTTAGAAGAAATGCACAAATGCGTAGCCGTGGAAGATGAAGGAATGAGTGAAGAAGGAGTTAACTTGATCACCCGAAGTCACTCAACATTGTGGCAAACACTTCATGCCAAAAGCACTGGTAATAATCCCAAACATAGGAGAGCGTTCTTGCCTTTGGCAGGAGCTTACTTTTTCCCTTGACCAAAGAGACTTGACCTTCTGCCGCTGACGACTCATATACGCAACGAAACATAAGCAAAAGCTTGCCATGCAACAAATATGTGAATACCTAATCAAAGTCAGCTTGACTTCAAATGAAAACGGAATCTCTTAAAAGAGCACCTCTCGGCTCAACTTCTCCCCATGAAATTTTTGATTTCGAAGAGCGATATATCGTCCAACCCATGTCCACTCCAGTTATCTTAATAAGAGACGCCCCGAACGTGACGGAAGTTGTAAAGGCAAAGGGGATAGAAACCTTTGGAATCTCCGAGCAGGAGGTCTCTTTGCAGAGGCACATATTAATCGCAAGATCACTAGTCTGACTATCTTGAACAGTAATTATATACAATACACTAAAACTCTTTCCCTCCATCATTTGATGAATATCATAAGTTTACCACCTTCTCTTCGAATAATTTCTTTGAGCTCCGAACCATATTTTGAATTCCAGAACCACAAATTGAAACCCCCGTTACTCATACGTGAGGTGGCCTTTTGAAAAATTTCTTGAAGTTCGTGACAGACAAAGTGTACAAAAATTGCTAACAGTACAGATTATTTTGAAGAGAGGTACGGAGATGAGGAGGGTATTTTTTGGAGTGATGTTGTATCACAGCCCCTAGAACGTAGGGCCGACAGCCAACCCAAAGTTGATGGTGCAATAAGATAAGTGGAGTAAAACTCACCAAAGGCCTCCGGAAAAAGCAGGAGCTATTTTCAAGTACCATCCAATTTAGTTTGATCTGGAGGAAGGCATTCGAAATATCCGCCAGATCGATGAATTTGTTTGTTCTGAAGAACCGCAATAAAGGGATAGGAGGAAGATTATAATATATATCATAAATGTATATAGGTATATATATATATATGTATATTTGTTATATACTGTGTATATATATATATATATATATATATATATATATATATAATATATCTATATCTATATATTATATTATACAATTATATATATAAGCATATCTATATATATATGATAATATTGTCGTGAATGAATACGATGAAGTTAAGATGAAGAACTACGACCAATTTTTTAGGCTGTAGTTGAAATAAAGATAGAATCTTGGTCGTAAACTGAAGGTCCTGTTTAATTATCTGGTCTGTGGGGTGTTCAGAATGACTTATTATAATATGATGCACCTCCACAGCCTTGATAATACCTTCTCTCTTTAGTATATTTTGAATATTTCCCCATATTAGTTTGACAAGACTTGAGCAGTCAACTTCTTTTAACTTGTTGCATCGTGGCAAGAGCAACGTGATGATTTGATGGAACCTGCTCCAGAATATCTTGAAACCACGGAAGCTCCACCTGGTACCTTCGGTCTCGGAACTCTATCCCTTCGTGGAATCTTCTGGGATGGAATACGGGGGGTCTCGTCAATGAAAGTCCTGGTCCCGCTCCCTTATTGGTACCCAGAGACTAATTTAAAGAGGTTTTCCGGGACCAAGTCCAAATCCTACTCGGTTCGAATATGTAAGAGCGGGTCGAAGTACGTAGGTACTGGTTCCACTGCAAGATTAATTATATGTTCCGGGACGTTCCTGACAATTTTTAAATATTTGACGGTATGGGGACCTCGGATTTCTGTCATTACTTTTTGAGAACTCCTTAAGCTACTGGCATGCTTTCAAGCCCACGTCTTCGCTCACCTAAGAGATTTGCGTTAAGCTTGAGCTTGGGTCGGTTTTCTATACTTTATTTTCTGCCCCCTCCTTAAAAAGGGATCAGCCCGTGAGTGGTGGTGAAATGTAAAATAAGAAAAAAAAGAACCATGAATTCAAAGAGCAACCAACTAAACATTGAAGAGATCGATCTGACATAGTATGTTGTTTTTTATTTTTCATTATTTAAATTCTTACATTATTGTAATCATACATAAGAATATAAAGAATCGGTTTTCACACTTAAAACTAATCATGATTATTATTATCATGATTATTTTAAAGAATAGACCCTTACAAAGTTAAACTTGAAAACATTCAAGATGGTTCTACCAAACTTACTCTCTAAATTTCTTCAAGTATAAATAATATATATATATAAAAAAACTATTAATAAAATTTTCTGTAAATCAAAAATAAAATAATTTCAATCAAAATTAAGAAAGGAGGCTATTAAACTTTCGGATAAAACCCATGAACTACCTAAACATCTTTTTTAAAAAAAAATGAAAATAACTTCTGTGATATATATACGTGGAACAGTTATGAATGAAATTACTCAATATCTTAACAAAACGTCAATATCTGAAAACTTCTTATAGTTAAATTCAATAACGAAACTATGTTCAAATTAACTAATATAGAATTTAACAACACTGATATACTTTCCTCGTTAAATGTTGAAATATTATTTACCAACAACTCTCTATATAGTCAATGAAACGTTTTATTGACATTATCATTGACAAAGCCTACCGTTCTAATAAACATCATCCCCCCCTTCCAGATACATCAGAAGAACATGCAAAACATTATTAATCTGTTGCACTCAAAGACCTTTATATTTCAAAATAAAATATCTACAAATAGATGGAGTTGCTATGGGTTCACCTCTTGACCTAACTTTCTCTCATTTTTATTATTTGAATTAGAAAATAATATCCTTTAAGAATACACCTTTAACCTCATACATTCTATTTGTTTTGATAATTGTTTATATTTAAAAGTCATGATATCCCTTTATTCTTAAACAAATTACAAGAATTATCTTGCTTAAAAATTTACCTTTGAAACGTCTTAAAATAAAATAACAAATTTCCTAGAGATTAGAATTAAAATTCATGGTAATGGATCTACATCAACTGGTATACATGACAAATCCACTGACAACTGATTATATATACTTTCCCTGATATCCACAAAAAAAAACAGTTGAATAAATTTTTGACTATACAGAGCTGATTGAACATCTTTTAGAATCAGATAAAACTAGTTAACTGCAACCACTCCTTATCCATAACCAAAATGGTGATTAATATTGTTACTATACTTTATAAAACTATCAAAGCATCGAGAACAAACTAAAAAAAAATTTAAACATGGTTAATTTTGAAAAAGAAGAAAAATGTCTATGTAACCCTCTTAAAATATACACCAAACCATTACTAATTAGCAAATCATTGTCAAATTATATCACAAATTAAAATAACTCTCATTCTGATTTCCTTTAGATATATCTCGTCTGATAAATATCAGTGTGTGTATCAATTCCATTGCATATATGTACGTCATCGTATATTGGATACATAACTAATAGAATATCAGACGGAGAATATCAACACACATTTAAACCAAGATAAATAGATATATCAACACTTCTATAGAGAAAACTAGATATAAACCTTTCAAAATATATCAACTTGTTTCAAAGCCATGTACTCTTCAGGTGAAGTTCAAAAGTTGAAAATTGCGAAGGTTTTCTACTTTAAATACCCATTTGATCCGACATTGACATTTTATCCTTCATTCTATCTTCAGTAGGACTAG
>JABUQX010138643.1:5000-15142 GCA_015478945.1 Trachelipus rathkii
CCATATTTTTATATATTTCATAATTTTTTAACTTATAATTAATTTTAGTAATTGTTAGTAAAGGATGTTTTTCTTCTCGTTCCTCTAAGTAAATGAGGTAAGGAGACTGATTGTCTATGATCTGTTAACGTATTATAGTAGTAATACACTTACTTGAGTTTATATTTGTAATATTTTGTTATTCACTTGTTTAGTTCTTAGTGGTTTAATTAGGTTTCTAGTTAATAATATATATTATAATATATATATATATATATTATATATATTAATTTATTATAATTATATTGTTCCTGAGAGTTATGGATAGTTAGAGCACTCTTTTAGAATATATTAGAAAATTACCTCATACATTTTAGTCTTAGCGTTGTGCAGTTCACATAACGAGAGCGACTAAAGGTGCAAAGGGAGAGTGTCAGATGACTATCGTTACATATGAGAGTACCTCCCTTTGTGCTTTTTGGTTTGTGTGGTATGTTCCCATGTATATTCCATTGCCAAATATATAGTTCGGCCTCTTTTTGGAGAAGCACATTGATTCCATTCACTACTCTTTCTAATACTACGTGAGGTAAGTAGATCATCCTCACCAATAATATCACGACACAGGCACATAAAATCATTTTATTATTACTATATTACAGAAATATATACTTATTTTTACTATTTATATCTACCTTAGTTGATTAATTAAGATAGGGTGGAAAGATAAAGTAAATTCACCTACAAGTCAGTAATGATCATATATTCGTAGTCGTAGAGTTCACAAAGGACAAGATGATTAAGGTTGTTGAGGGTCCTATGTGTATATTGTATATTATCTCAAGTGAGCACTAAACTGTCCACAGATATTTTATCGCGTTAATTCTAGTGGTAAATATATTATCTACGTTAAATTTGCTTTGCGATGTTGCATATAATTGTATAGAGTATGACTCTAAGAAGTAAAGTAATATGATGAGGTAATGAGCCCACAGTGAGATGACATATCACTATAACTATTCTTTCTGTATATGTGCTTGGCACACTACGTAATAATGTAGTTCTATAATCATAATGAGATAAATGGACTATAGAGCTAGTTGTATTATGGGTCCTTAAAATTTATGTAGAGTAATTATATGTAATTGCTATAATTAATGTAGTTGTAATGGAGACCCGTGATGGTTTGATAATTAATAAATTGATATTTGCATAGCTTAAGTTTCATGTCACTTCGACCTCCTATATCATCCCCTCACGTTCCCTTACTAAAGTATGTGTGCCCCCTCTCGCTACGCTCGGCTGGTCCGTGGTGGAGTTTTTTAAAAAAAATAAATATACTCCCATAAATTTTATATAAATAATAATCGAAAATAAAATAAAAATAGTGTAAATATTATTAAAAGAATCATAGAACAAAGAATCAAATTCTGTACACGAATTGCCCGCAAGTGATCTAAATAAATCAGAAAATAATAAGTAAAGAGCGGTATAATAAAAGATAATTAGAATGAGAGGTGTTGGTGTGAAGTTGTGAAAATTATGATTGTAATAATTAATAATAAATATAGTACATAGATGTGAAGATATATTGAAAATGAATGAAATAATTTGGAATGTGTCTAAATTAACTCCCACGCAGGCTTTTATGCGATTCAAGTATAGATATGGAAAATCCTTACAGGTTGCAGTTAGATTAAGAGATTTATTTAATAAATTGTCTTATAGATTGATCGTAGAAAAACTTAATTTTATTTCAAATTATTAATTATATAAAATGTTATCCATATAAGAAAAATACTTCGTTTCTGAACATAACTACCTATAAGATGAGTTATTTAACCAGGCTACAGAGTCGGGGAAAAAAGTATAGCGCAAGCTAATTATCTGGAGGAACTATACCCTCAATGTTACTAGAAAGGCAGAAGTAGGTCACGAAGATATGGCGTTATCTGTCCTAGTACTTAGTGGAAATTGTTTCTTCGGACACGCGCCTATATATACGATAGTCAATATGGTCTCTGTGTTATGTTAGGCGATAAATGATCCAATATGATGAGTAGATATGGCATAATACTTAGGTGACATATATATATGTGACGTGAAGAAAATGAATGGTCAGTAAGAGTTATAATTGAGATTTCTTAGGAGGAGAGATGAGTTTGTGTTAATAATAATAAATTATAATACTTTATTTTCAAGCACAAGACAGAGAGAACAAATTATAGTTATATTATATATAATAGATAGTTTACTATGAAGGTAAGAGATGTTACCATAAATGATTCAAAGATGTTATTATGTGTCACATATGTTTTGAAATATGTGATGTGAGATTTATATTATAATATTCATGTGAGAAGGTGATCGTATGTAAGTTAGAGAATTTATTATTATGGATATCAAATATTTATATTTTATTATTGTTTATTTAATTTTTATTACGCACTCACCACTTGATTACCTCGGCGGTTTGCGGTGAGTGTGTGGTACGATGTGAAGCAGCATTTACCAAGAGAGAGGAAGTGGACTAGAGAAACACAGAGAGTGAATTTGTTAGCCACGTGCACACTTGAAGTCAAGATGTGAGAGTTGCGAGACAACTGGTTGTAGAGAACGGTCCAAAGACGGTTAGCCTAATGCAGTTTAGAACAACTAACAGGATGCCACTGTCTAGACACTGTCGTAAGAGCAGATCACTCTACTAACACATGAAAAAAAGGAACGCTATATATTCTGAGGAACGTCTCAGCATTTGTTTTAGATAGAGCGAGCACAGAGAAGCGTACTGGTTGGCCATCACAATAGTTATAGGTAAGTAAGTATGCTCAGCAGATTTAATAGTAGGAATTAATCACCGATTTTATATAATATATAATATAAAAGTAAGTAAATATAATATAGGAGCTGTATGGTTGATTGCGGGCTATAAGAAACATGATGAGTCTCAAAAGAAAGTAAAAATATTATGATAAGACCAAAATATAATACGTATATCAGCAGATTAGCATGAATATTTATTTGATAAAAGTCAGGGAACTTATACAGTGCGTGGATAGTACTTTATCTGGAATGAAAGACCATGAAGGTTGATATATTAATATGAGAGTAAGTAGGGATATAATCCATAGTAATAATGGATTAAGGGTAGTGTTATTTCGGTGATACTATTATAATATATAGGAATGAATGTGTAGGTAGAGTGTTGTAAGGGAAACTCTATCTGATAAATTTTATTCAATATAATTATTTGATTAGTATATATAGTGGCGATTATTAAATATTATTAGTGGAGGATGACATATGAGTGTGAATGGTTTGATTAGAGCTGGTAGGTTTAGGTCAATGAGAAATAGGTATTAGTGCGCGATATTAGGTAATAGTAAGTAAGGAGGCAATGGCTAGAGTGAAGAAAGTGTAGAATTAGAGTATATTTTCTAGGAATTTAATTTATTACTGATGAAATGATAAGAGAAGTGACAGAGGGATGGGAGAGAAAGTAGTAGTGTGAGAATGGTATAATTTGAAGAGAAAAATTATTGTTATGTAAATTGTAGTGATATATCACATGGAAGATGTATTCAATTAAATGAGATATATTTTATAATTTGGAGTTAAAACGAATAGCCCATGGAAGCCAGTTTGATACGTTCAAACAATTTTACAGTGAATGCCGCCCGTTAGCTGTGTCTCAGAACAGTTTAATATCCTATTATATAAAAGAGATATACATGTGTGACTCGAATTAAGTGTGGGTTGTAAAGGAACAGTGACCAATAGTCGTGTAGTAATAGTGTATAGAGTTATATTAAGAGTGGATTAAATTGTAATAGCTTGTATATCGCAGTAGCGTATATGTCTATTTTTGTGTGACATTCTAAATAATCAACCGCTTGTAATAAAGTAGCATATATTGCGATTTTCATAATGTATTATATTATTTTTTGTTACGTAATATATAATAGGTCGATATGTACTTAGAGAGTAACTGAGACTGTCGTATATATGTTATGATAATAAATTAACTACCATGTTTGCAATTTAAATGAGTTATTATATTAATATATGAAGTAGAAAAGTGTGACAAATATTATATCATATATAATGAAAAATATAGGATTGAGGAAATGGAGTGAGAGAGAAGTAAGATTAATAATATATTAAATGTAATATTATATAGGTATGTTAATTCCCGAAGAGGAAGGTAAAACGGACTTCTGGAAATATTGCAAATATTTATGTCACCTTAAAATTATATAATGGGTATATATAAAATTTACTTATAATATTATATGAAATATTATTATGTACCAAAGAAATAAAGAAATACATAGCTTTTCTGACCTCTATGATATTATGAGTTCTCTTGATTGGGTTTATATTTTAATGTTCTTATTTGTGATATTTCCTTATATTTTTAATATATTTATGTCATAATGTCACATGTAGAGGGTGATGGTATTATTTTTGTTAAATAACCCTATATAGTAAATTAATATTAAATCTACATTTTTCTGAAAAATATATTAATCTTATTATAATACACTTTATATGATACTATATATATTACATTAATGATATTACTTTCTATAATTTATCACATATATTACTAAAATGTACAGTTATTATATGTAAGTTTGTGATTAATGACCCTACTAAGAGTATTCTATCGGCAATGGTTAATTTATCATAACACCCTGCTTTTATTGAAATTTGAGAGAATTAATTGTTAAATAAAATATAATTAGCGATCTAAATTATTTTATTTAATCACGTTGATTGGAGATGTCAGAATGAATTTAAGAATAGCGGTTGGTTCAGTTAACAGGTTACGGTAAGATATATATACTAATACATTTTTTATTTAATACTATACTGTATATTGAAAGTGTGATATAAATATTGATTATATATATAATATATATAATATATTATATAATACATAGTATATATATATAATGAGTATTATATATTCTCAGAGATATTTTTGTCCCTTAGAGACAATATTTCTATAAATAAAAATAATAAATTTGGAAATTTTTTATAATAAAACTATTTTATTTTTGAGTATACAACAAAAGAGAGATTGAACAAATAATAAAGGAAAACAGATATAAAACATAATATAATTTTAATAATATATGAGCACGATTAAACCTTATTTTATAAGATTTTTCAAAAGCGTTTTAATTGTAGATAGAAATTATGTATTAGGAGAAATAAAATGTTTCCTAAAATGAAAATGTTTTTTATGAAATTCTCCGACCTATGTGAATTTAATGAATATTTTCAATATTTATGTTATTTATATTATATATTATTTATTATTATTATTAAATATTATATTATATAGTTATATATATTATTATTTAATTATATAATATAATTATATAATATTTTTATTATTATATTATTATATTATATTTTTATATTTATTATATTATATATTTATATTTATTATTAATATATTTATATTATTATATATCTTTATATAATTTATTAAGATATATTAAGATTAAAATTATTAACATTATAGGAGTAAAAAAATATTTATTTTATATCCTATGATAGTAAATATGAATATTTATTATATTATATATATATATTATATTATATTTATAGTTTTCTATTATTATTTATTTATATATATTATATATTTATTATATATTATTATTCATATATAGTATAATTATTATATAGTATTTTTTTTTTATTTATTTATATATATATATAATTGATTATTTATTTTTTTTATTATTATATTTATTATTATTAATATATTTTATTTATTATATCTATTATATTATTATTATTATTATATTTATTATATTATATATATATTATATTATATATATTATTATTAATATTATTTGACATTTAATACTTGCTTTCCCTATTATTATATTTTTATTATATTATTTTTATTATTATTATTTATTTATATATTATTTATTTAATTTTTATTTATTTATTATATTATATTATATTAATATATAATATATATATTTATTTTATATAATTAATGTATTTTAATATTAATATATATAGATTTATTATATTTATTTATTTTATAATTTATTTTACAAATGAAGTAGTCTTTTGTATATATATATATTTATAGCATATATATTATATATTATTATATATATATATAATTATATATATTTATATATTAATTATATTATTTATTAATTTATTAATATATATGATAATTATTATATAATAATATAAATATATATATTAATATTATATAATTATATTAATTATATTAATATATATATATTATTATTTAATATTATAATAATTATTATGATTAGTAGTATATATTATATATATATATATTAATATATTTAAATATATATATATAATATAATATATATATAATATAATTATATATAATAATTATATATTAATATATTATATATATATATATATACTTATAATATATATTAATAGTATAATATATTTTTTATAGATTCTACAATCTCAATAGGAAGGTCCGGATAATTCTGATTTTATGATACGCAAGTTTATCAATTGGTTAACGTACTTCATCTTACTCTCAACAACGAATACTCTATTCGCCATAGACACTTAAGAACAGTGGTCATACCAAAGTGGTGAGGTATATAGCTATATCGTACATTCTCACAGGGGTACGTATGACAATGTATTAGTGTATACTATGTAGGAGGTTATGTCTCAAAATAATATATAAGTAGCCTCACGATCACTTGCAAGTGTATATGAATCTTAATCAAGTTTAGTAGATGATATAATTATATATTATATATTATATATTTATAATTATATTATATATTAAATAATATATATTAATAATAAATTATATATTAACATTATTAGATTAATATATATATATATTAATTATATATTATATATATTATATATATATATATATAATTATAATTATATATATATATATATTATTATATATTTATATATTAATATATTATATTAGCTATTCAATATATATTTATATGTTCATCACCCACGTAAATATAAATATTGAATATATTATATCATTTTTGGGAAATGTAATTTCTAGGTGATATTATTTGGTTTTATATTTAATGATAATTCATATACACCTAATATCGGGAATGTATTGACAGGTGAGTTATAATATGAATAAACCAATAATGTTAGCGAAGTGAGTATAGGGATATTTAAATATGTCATAATAAATAGATATAAAGATAAATATATATATATATATGAATATGAGTGATTTTTTAAGTTATCCACAACAATATTCTTTATTATAACTAAAATTTGTAACAATGTTATAGATAATGTCATAAGTTCAAAAATGAGTATAGTCTAAAAAGTTAAGGATTTATTGGTATATACCTATATACATCTGGCCCTTACCAAACTATTCACTATTCACCAACTTATAATTATTATCGTGTACTATATTGAGAGATGTTATAATGTATCTTGGAGATATGGTCTAGGCGGGAATGTTGTCTAAAGCTGTTTGTTCAGCTCTCCTTAGAGTGTTTGGACGGACATCGATACCGAGGACAAAATCACCACTTAACGTGAGTGTTTCTAGAGTGCACTCGCGAGTTGATTCCGAGTGAGGGCTACGCCGCGCAGAAATGGACAGGAAATATATATATCTCAGCGATGGTATGGAGGTTTTTACGCGTTGTAGGATGTTACGCTTAAGTGTTATTGTTACTGTTTATGGTTAGCGGTGTCATGAGAGGTAACTAAGAAATGTAGGTATCTGCACCAAGTGGAGGCTCATAAATGAATTATAATGATAATTATTACCTTCTTAGAAAGAGGTATAAATAGTCTACTGCGATGACAGTCACAATATCATTTTTGATTACCGATACTTCTCACGCGCGCTGGATGTTACACTACTAGCTCATCGTATGTATAAATGATCAGAGCCAATCCAGTATAGTTACCACCCCAGTATATGCCTGACCAACCATCAACTAGAGTACTACCTTACCATAATTAAGGAATCTCACTTGAGGTAGATATTTGCAAGCATGAAAATAAGTTAGCTTCTAGCCTGCACGTCTTCTCTAATTAATTATCGCATGACGTATCATATTGAGGTCATGTTAGTTGTGAACCTTACAACTCATCTGTGAGTGTCCTCACATATTCTCCAATACGTCATTATGTTGAGTATAATAATGAAATCGCAACCCGTAATTGACTCTGCCTTGTAAATATAGGAGGGCTACGATGGACAGACCTAGTATAATTTACGTAATATTAATTTACCCAGTTTATTATTCTGTTATTCACTAGTCACTTACTCACTGTAACGCTCGGAAATTAGGCACAATGTCTGACTTCATGAGACGCCTGTTGTTGTAGCTGCCACGCTTGATTATTTGATGATAATACTAGACCATACGTAAAAGGCTACTTGAGCTCAGACGGGAAATATCTGTCCCAATCTTATCACTCGGCCGTCACGCCATTCAGGTACGGCACTCTGTACTGACACAATATAATTGGATCAGCCTTACTGTTGCATTGACTCGTGAGATTACTCCATTATGAAACACTCGCGAGAGTCCGTTAAGGATCGTTGAGATCTTTGACCAGAGGCGATTGCTCTATATATCAGTGCCGCCGATAAATAATGATTTGATTCACTTGAGTATGTAATTTTTATTATTTTTATTCCGTTTCCCACCCACTTTCATGTTCTCTTAGAGTTTATGGGCCTTGCTTCCGGACAGTGTGAAAACTTCATGGCACGTTTCTCTTCTCTGACGATGTCTTTCCATTGTTGACAGTCTTTGTCATAGCTTACGACTTATCAGCATAGTGTATGTTTCGTGTTGGTTTGGTGTCTTGCCTCTTTGTTCTCCTATGAACGTACTTTTTCGAGATTTCGGTAATTTAGTTGGTTGCTTTATTTTATGTATTTAGTTCCAATCATGGTGTAGTTACATACATATTCAAGGAGGTGGGTGTTGCAACACATCAGTTTTTCATCAACTTAACGTCAAACTACAGATGAGCTACAGACGCAGCCTTTAAAAGTGAGAAGAGATTAGATTCAGCAGGAAACACAGAAGATTGGAGAGAATTTCCACAGAACAAGGTGGCAGGAAAGAAGGGAAGCACCAAAAGCGAACAAGCTGGAATTACCAATATCTAACACTAAAACTCATGCGCCGACACCAGCACCGCCTTGTGCTACGAGGGCGTTCGTAAAAGGGTGGTATTCGAGTGATAAATTCCCTCTGAAGCACCTGCCGCGCGGTATCCTATAGAAGAGATGAGTATTAAAGCACAATACATTCCGCCGCAAAGATAGAGGTCAAGTGAACTGGAAATTGCAGAACAGTTTATAAGCCTTGCTGCCGTTGACTCGACTCCTATCCTAAAAACCGGTGAAACAAGAGCCCCCCCCCAGATATGAGAGAGTACTGCATACAAGGGCGGATGAGGCCCCTGTAAAGCTGGAGCAATCTGAGAAGAGAAAATGAAAGTCTCGGCAGCTAAACAGACCTCTCCACTTCAATATTATTCACACTATAAATTTTTCCCATTGGAGTTTCCATAGATAACATTTTTTTGTTATGTTAAAGTGCAAGGATGTTATATTGTTCAACGAGTAGAAGACGATCAGAACTGCGTCGAAAGAGATAGGATAAAAGTTAGAAGGTGGCCTTAGAGAGGAGATTTGCAGAAGTTGGGTTTTTAAAGGAAATTGAATTTCACAAGGTGAGACGACCACCGGAAATTCTATCCAGGCAGCGAGAATAGAATTGTGAAAGATTAAGACGAGAGGCAATTCTAGAAGTAACGAGGGAGCAGAATTGAATATGAGTTGTAAGAAGTTAGGGTCGAAGTCATTCAGCATACTTGAAGTGGATGAAGTTAAGATGTGGCAGGTGAGAAGTAGAGATTATGAAAAGTAAGAATATATAGTAGGAGATAAGAACAGACCACCCTGAGGAACACCACATTGACAGAAAAAGAAGAAGAAGTTGCCCTCATCAACAACAGCCGATATTGAGCGATTTGAAAGAAAACTAGACATATAGTAAGCAGAGAGAAGGAGGAAACGCCAAAGGGGGATGCTTGGAGAGTAGTGCGCGTGCCATATCCGGTCTAATATGCCTTGGATATGTTCAATGCGGCCCCACGGT